>JAANSM010001631.1:0-17723 GCA_036850725.1 Orchesella villosa
CTCTGAAACAAAAACAAAATAAATTACTTAAATTGCCAATTGTTTTAGCAAAATGTATAACCAACTTTCTGTACTAACCAGGATCAATCTCTAGTGCGGAAGTACAATGTTTGATGGCCTGGTAATATATCTGACATTTCAACAGTGCCAGTGCAAGATTCGTCAAAATGGGAACTTTTTGCAATGCTAGTTCCTTGAATTCAGGTGATCCTGGCTGTTCCCTATATACAAATTTAAAAAATGAGTATATGGATCAAGAAATTAAAAATAACTAACAATGAGCAGATTTGTTATCAAATTAGATTAACATAAATTACTTGTTCATCAGTGTATCCAATCTGGATGCTGCTTCACTATATTTCAACACAGCATCATAGCGTTTACCATTTTTGAATAATCTGTTTCCTTCAGCCTTTAACTCTGGAATGGATTTAACCTTCTCGTCATCAGTCATGTACCATGCCTCCTTTTCATACGTTCCAGGTAAGTTTACATCAAGTATCTCTACGAAAATACATGTAAAAATTCCAGAATTCCAGAATACCTCGCAAATGAATAGGATGAATAGTGATACATAATTACACAATGCAACATGTAAAATACCGAAAGTAAAGGTGAGATCTCTCGGCTTTTGCACCAATTTGTCCAAATCTGGATGTCCTGTTCCATTTGCCAAATGTCCACAGCAGCTTCCTCCACGGTGACCTTCACCAGGATGATTAGCTTCCCTTATCACTTTGGATACCATCGGGTAGCACAAGCACAACTGTGTAGAAAAGTCAATTTTATATGCTATAGACATTTTCATTAATACATTTATTTTATCTGCTAATAAAGCTAGTGACTATCTACCTCTTTTGGAATCTCGTATCTTGACAATTCTCCTTTTCTCATAGTTTGCAAGACGATTTCCCAAATGTCAATCTTAAACTTTTTGCCAAGAATTAATTCCATTGGTTTTGGGTGATTGCGAGTATCATCAAATACTGTGCCATCTTTAGTATCTTTAGTTTCGAAGTGAAAAATGATCTGTTTAAGTAAGCAAATCAAAATTCAAACATTTACTTTCAATTAGCAATGACGAAAAGTTAATGAATAGTAAAAAGTAATAATAGACGAAAGGAAAATGTTGATTGGAAATTGCTTACCCGAGTTCCATCCTCATACGGCATGGGACCTACAACTGTCCCTCGTTCAATGACTTCCTTCTTCACCGGGGATGGGAGCTCTGGCTCCCTTTCCGGATCTGCGTCTTCACCGTCAGCTGCGCCTGGAATAAGGCGAACTTCTCTGATGTCATAAGGATCCGACTCAGGTCGATATAATTCGTTTTCAGACATGTTGAAAACAGTAATTGGCCTGTTGTTCAAGAATCTAAAATTGCGTAGCGTTTGATGAATTCTTGTTTCTATTGACTGATTGACGGTGAAAGCTGCGATTACTTCACTTGGTTGTTGGTCAAATGTATGCTAGATACTCCGTCTTCGTATTGTTCAATTTCAATGTAATGTGAAAACTGCGATTCAGCTGTGTCCGAAGTGCCTGATTTATAATTCTGCTTACCTCACCACCCACCTGACTGAGATTCACTGAGAAGTATGAAGAAACTGAACTTTCACAACGAACAAAAGAAGTCCCAATGAGAAGATATATTTGCGAGTGAGAAAGTCTGTCGTTCTCTGATATAATCTGAACGTGGGCTTACAACTTTCACTTGGTCTTCTTTCCCGTTTGTCGTCAGTTGCCGGAGTTATTACGAGTCCCACGGAATGATTATATGTACTTACGAGTAAATTTGACTACCGTGCACTCAGTATTGTGTCTAAACAGAATTAAGGTATTTCAGTATGTATACCTTAACCTGAATAAGTCTCTGTCATTTGTGACAAATACTTGATTCCGTATCCAAGAAAAGAAATTTAGTAAGTATAAAATAAAATCCTTCAATATTTGTTCACATCTGAACATGTAATTTGAATTGCTCGCTACGGTACTTTATTGTAACCAAGGCTGGTACATACAGTACAAATTGGGGTATGGTGGGATTACTTGTAAGAGACTTGTGTGCTAGAGAAGGTTGCGTGGATGGTGAGTGAGTACTTGTTGTGCCTACTCATTATATTCACGTCATGCATTTCCAAGTACATGATCTATAGACTGTTAGACTGTAGTGTTTTAATGTGAAATTTACGGTGTTAGGTATTCTTTTCTACCAATTTTCTTTAATTATCTTACACAAACTGAGAAATTATATAAGCATATAGTTCTTATTAAAAGATACCTCTTTTTGTAACAATCTGCATTCGAATGAAATATGACCTTGTAAACATTGTCAACCTCATAAGGTATTTGGGGAATATTGAGACTGGAACGTAAAGATACATTCCCTTAAGTTGATTTCCAACTTGGTCTAACAACTAACAAGATAGACTTTTAGTCACTAGTTTATGTTGTATTGTATGAAACTAGCCTATAAATTTTTACTTGACTAATAAATTTCCTTTTTGTGTCCATACAAGCATTCAATAACCGTTGCATAGCTAAACCGTACAATTTGTTAGGAAATACCCTAACTCTATCCGTTCATGCCTGTCTCTATTGTCATTGCTTTTCATTCTACCGAAACAACGGTGTACGGTGTAGCTCAGCATAACCCCTTAATTCCACATTTTATGGTTGTTATTTTACATACCATTGTTCCTGAACAATATTATTGGAAACGGATAGAAATAGTGTGAATAATGTAATTCTATGTGTGTGAGTTGTGTAACTACTTCACAAGTAAATGCATAAGTAGTCAATATTCTAAAAGTGCATGTGACTAATGGCATCTGTATCTTCTAGCTTTAAGATTCAAGCAAGTGCTACAGACTGGTTACTGCACTGATAGAGAACTCTAGAGCCAAGACTAGTCTGATTCTGTATGGAATACATGGAGATTTTGCCAGGCCTGGGTCAACTTGTGACTTGCATCATCCAACGTTGCTTGTGTATCTAAGACTCTTTCTTTCTCTTGTATATATTTACTACACTCTTCCCCACACCATTCTATCCAGTACAGCAACTGAGTACAAAGTTTAAACCCATATTCTGTGAGCCAAGTCAAGAAAATAATATATCTCATTTGTGTGGATATTGTAGAAACGTGTTTGTGTGGCCGAATTGGCCGGTTTCATCCTAATTTTTCAGTTTTACGAGACAAACTATAAGATATTTTTAAAGGACACTAATTGCTTGTGACCCGCCGCATTAATATATATGAAAGTATCTAAAAACTATATTGTTTTAGATATTGGATATTGATCGATTCTAGATCTCGAAAAGTTTCTAGCTTTTCTGTTTTCTAATCTTGTCGGTTGACTATCTGTCGTCGTGTTATTGGAATTTAAAAAATGGCTGCAACTAAAATAGTGACGAGAGTCGGTTACACAGGTACATCTTGTAGTTTTTTATTATATTGAATTATTTAATTTAAAGTTATCGTTCAACATATACTGAAGAATTGTTTTGTAAAACACTGCGGTGTTGTTGAACGTGTAAGATATAAATATCTAGTTTATTTAATTGAATTTGTAAGTTAGAAATGATTCATTCTTCAATATTTCAGTTATTAGACCGTTCAGCTTTGTTCCCACTGGGTACCAAAGCACGGCACGGTGTTGTTGAACCTTTAAGATATAAATATCTAGTTTATTTAATTGAATTTGTAAGTTAGAAATGATTCATTCTTCAATATTTCAGTTATTAGACCGTTCAGCTTTGTTCCCACTGGGTACCAAAGCACGGCCTATCCAAAGTATGCCCTCCCAATTCAAGTAAGTACAAGTACATTGATAATTAAGCTACTTAGCTTATTTGTGATTCTTGCGCACCGTTTTATCATGCTCTAATGTTTTTATTTGTTTTACATATTTAAGTATTTAAGCTATCGGCCATTTTCCTTGAGTGTCAGGCGCAGTTACGCTGAGAAGCAGGTGTTTCAGCGAGATAAGCCCCATTGCAATGTTGGAACAATTGGGCATGTTGATCACGGCAAAACCACGCTTACTGCAGCGATTACAAAAGGCATGTTCCTAGTCTAAATTCTAAATAAGTATTAAATTCCATTCGTGCTTCTGTTGTAACCGTTGAGCAACATCTAATTTTTTGTAATTTCATCTTTGTTGCAGTATTGTCTGAGAATAAAAGGGCAGTTGCTAAGCGCTATGATGAGATTGATAACGCCCCAGAGGAGAAGGCTCGAGGAATTACTATTAACGTTGACCCACATTGAGTATGCAACAGACAACCGTCACTACTCACACACTGATTGTCCCGGTCACGCTGATTACATCAAGGTGAGGAAAATTAATGAAATAAGAGATGTTTGAAAGAACTCAAGGTTTAATAAATGTAACTGACATTGGTACCGTTTAGAACATGATTACTGGAACTGCGCAAATGGACGGTGCCATCCTGGTCGTTGCTGCGACTGATGGTGTGATGCCTCAAACTAGGGAACATTTGTTATTGTCGAAACAAATCGGAGTTCAGCACATTACTCGAGGAATTACTATTAACGTTGCCCACATTGAGTATGCAACAGACAACCGTCACTACTCACACACTGATTGTCCCGGTCACGCTGATTACATCAAGGTGAGGGGAATAATTGAAATAAAAAATGTTTGAAAGAACTCAAGGTATCCTAAATGTAACTGACATTGGTACCCTTTAGAACATGATTACTGGAACTGCGCAAATGGACGGTGCCATCCTGGTCGTTGCTGCGACTGATGGTGTGATGCCTCAAACTAGGGAACATTTGTTATTGTCGAAGCAAATTGGAGTTCAGCACATTGTCATTTTTATTAACAAGGTAGTATTTAAAAAAGTGTTGAGGCACTACAGAATAAAATTAGTAACAAATGGGGCACGTTTCAAATTGTAATTTTTAACATAGGTTGATGCTGCGGACGCGGAAATGGTCGACTTGGTTGAAATGGAAGTTCGGGAACTGATGTCAGAAATGGGATATGACGGCGACAATGCTCCCATTATTAAGGGCTCTGCACTTAGCGCCCTCGAGGGAAAGGATCCTGAGCTTGGTATGATAACAGCTTTATGCAATAAGTTCACTGTTTATTGTTCTATTCTTAGGTTCTAAATTACCTAAATTGTTTAAAGGTGTCAATGCGATCACGGAACTTCTCAAGGCTGTTGATTCCCATATTCCAACCCCAATTCGTGACTTAGACAAACCATTTATGCTCCCAGTGGAGAACGTATACTCCATTGCTGGTACTAAAGCTTACGTTAAAACCTTTAATGTTAAATGTGGATGGTGAAGTTAGTTGTAAAATTCTTCCCTCTAAAATTCTACTTCAGGTCGAGGAACTGTCGTAACTGGAAGACTGGAAAGGGGTGTATTGAAAAAAGGCATGGATTGTGAAGTTCTGGGATACAATAAGGTCATTAAGACCACCGTGACTGGAATTGAGATGTTCCACAAGATTCTTGATGAGGCGCAAGCAGGTGATCAATTGGGTGCCCTTGTTCGTGGTGTTAAGCGTGATGACATTCGACGAGGCATGATCATGGCAAAACCTGGAACTATGAAAGCTCATGACAACATTGAAGCTCAGGTAAAGAATACTAATTTGAACACTGAAGTATATTGTCCCTATCACCTTTTGCTTTCAACTATAAGTACTCCACGTTTTGTTGTTGTGATAGGTATACATTTTGAGCAAGGAAGAAGGCGGCCGACAAAGGCCATTCACATCCCTGTGTCAAATGCAGATGTTTTCCAAGACGTGGGATTGTGCCACCCAAATCACTATTCCTGGAAAGGATATGGTGATGCCTGGCGAAGATGCTAAGTACGTCAATGATTCACTAGTTTTTCCTTATTCTATCTGACTGGGCTTTTACTACTAACGATGAGTTCAAATAATTACAATGCATACTTTACGGGTTATCAACAGGCTTTTGATGAAATTGTACAAGCCTATGGTTTTGGAAAAGGGACAAAGATTCACACTTCGCGACGGAAATACTACCCTTGGAACCGGTGTTATTACAACCGTTAGTAAAAATCTCAATGAGCAAGAGAAGATTCTGCTGAGCGAAGGCAAAAAAGGTATTGAGAAACGAGCCAAGAAGGAGGCAGCTGGAAAAGCCTAATCAAAATTTCCGTTTTCCCGACATACTTATATTAGCTATTGTTGATTGCTATACATTATAGATTTGATAATTTCACTTATCTCATTTTAAAAGTTTCGTTACAGAATACCAAAACCCAAAGTCTGTAGTTTGTTTCAGGTTGAGTCAGTCATGTAAAAATTATTTAAAGACAGTGTGTTATAGTATTGCTATCTACTAGTTTTTATATATATCATTATTCAAAAAAATAAACTATTCATTTTGATGTAGGACCTGTAGCAAAGTTAGTAAACTTCCTATTGATACATTATTATGGTACGCGGAATGATGTGTAAATACATGAGATTGAAAAAACTTGTTTTCAAAAGTGTTTATAACAGCAGAACTGCTAGCAGGTTTATTACACAAAAGTGACAAATGCTATTATCTTTATATCTATCGTCAACTCGTAGGAATTTTCATATTAAATTATAATTAGTGTCATACTATCGCAAATATTATTACTACGTAAAATCGTTAAGATAATTTGTAACCGGTTTGTATCTTAAATAGAAATCACTGGGGTTGAGTTTACAATACAAAACATACATATCGACAGCCTTTAAATAGGTACACAACAGCTGGAATATTTTACATAGTTCACATGGAACACGATTACGAACAATATAGTTGCTTTATAAATCATCGTCGTCATCAGGCAATGCAACTTGTTGCGCCTCCTGTAATTAACAAAAATTAGGCGGTTTTGTTAGAAAAAATCATTACAAATACCCAAATACAATAATTTTAGTTTGTGAAAAACAGGTTGATAAAAAAAGTAGATCATTTACCCGCAATTCCTTCTCAATTTCGTGCTGCCATTGTGGATCCATAAGTACTTCTGGGGGTTCCAGAGCAGGCATAGCAGCAAATTCCAGGTTGGGGTCTCCAATCAGTTTTCGTGCGAGCCAAAGGAAAGGTTTCTCGAAGTTGTAGTTACTTTTTGCTGAGATGTCGTAATATTGCAAATTCTTCTTGCGATGGAAGACAATGCTTTTGGCTTTGACTTTACGGTCCTTGATGTCAACCTTGTTTCCGCATAAAACGATTGGGATGTTTTCACAGACGCGTACGAGATCACGGTGCCAGTTTGGAACATTCTTGTAAGTGACTCTTGATGTCACGTCAAACATGACGACGGCACATTGACCCTATAATAATAGAATCCAACATGTCCATTTTCAATATCAAAATCATTTAACGACTTTACCTTTTCCCTAGTAGCTACATTACGTAGCGTCTCATCCAGCTACATTGTTAATCTTATACATCATGAGCTCTTTAAACTAACACAAACTAATAAATTAATAACAATGGTTTTTGCATACCTGAATGTAATAGCCATCCCGAAGACCACCAAACTTTTCTGAATTAGACAATTATACACAAACAGAACACCTTAAAACGTGGAGGCCGAAAGGAAAGGGTCTACGGAAACATGTTTACGCCAATAAAATTTCTATTCTCAACACTCAATTACATAGTAAGAATAACGTACCTTGTCCAGCAGTGTCCCACACATTAAATCGAATTTTACCACGATTCGTGTTGAAAACCAAAGGATGAACTTCTACTCCAAGGGTCGCCACGTATTTCTTTTCGAATTCCCCTGTCAAGTGCCGCTTCACAAATGTGGTTTTTCCAGTTCCTCCATCTCCAACAAGTACCATTTTGAAAGTCGGCATGTCATCTCCTCCAAAGGGTGTCGCCATTGTTACAATGTTTACCTTTAAACAACACAATTTAACATTTAAAGAACAAGTTGAATCTGAATCACTGAAATTAAGGGAGCTATAAAGTCATGCTCATCATTCATTCAATACACAAAAGAAACACTAAAATTGAAGTTGTAAAGTGATATACCTTTTAAAATCAGGTATCCAATGGGCTAAATTTAGTAAACTTCGCAGTACAACTTTAAAATCAACAGGGAATTAAGTCAAACTTCACTAAAACGGGTATTGTTTGCTTTAAAATTGAAATTAAGTCCAGCACTTTAAATATTTACAAGCAAACAAGAAACGACGCTTGTGAGTTACGCCAAACGAAAGTAAACTAAAAGTTTTTCTTCTTTGAGATTATAAACTGAGTTGGAAACTCGTTTTCAACCGACGACAAGAACGAAAGGAAAAGGAAGAGATTCTGATCTCACGTTTCACTTCCCTGTACTTACCTCAACCACAAAAAAGGTAAAGAGGAAGGGAGACAAATTAAAACTGAGGAAGTAGATGAGTCAAAAGCATGGATATACGGGAATCTAGAGACTGAGCCTTCATAACATCTCCCCGGAATATAAACTACTACACTGGTAATCGCTACAAGCAAGATACCGTTACCACATTGGCGCTTGACTTACTTGCATAAAAGCTATATAGAAATGCAAAGGCATGTGGTTGGGTTTCGTTTCGTTTGCCGAGTCGAATGAATGAATAACAAGGCATGCAAGGAGAATAGCAACATATGCAAGCTTACATGTGGGTTTTATCACATTTTTACGTATTTCATTTTACTTTCCTATCGTCAATGTCATCTCAACTAACGTTTCGCTGCTGCAACGCGAGTAAGTGATAAGAGTACTACCACTACCAACAACACAAAAGCAAACGAGCAATACGTTTGGTAAAACGTAGGCTACTGCTATGCTGCTGCTTTGCTTGCAAGTATTGCAAGTATTGATGGCAAAAGGTTTGATATGATTATTCATTCATGAGGAATTTTGCTTAACTCTTGCTCATCTTTGGGTTAAAGTTTTTAATCTTTGTAACGTTATACGTTTAGTAATATTAGCCTTTCATACGTTGGAAAGATTTTTATGTTGATGTTAATATGCAAAGGGATATATTCGCAAGAAATGTTATCGAATCATAATATTTTTTAGATTTTCTTGCTTGTATTACACATAGAATCCCAAAATCATATTTTATGATTGAACGAAAGATTCATCATTGTGTAGCAGAAGTTCTTCATAATTCGTTTTCATATTACTGCCACAAAAAGGGATGATATCTAGGATCACTTATAAATCTAGAGCTGGGTGTAGGACAAATGTACATTAATTCAACGGACGTGCTAATTTTAATAATTTAGGCAATATTGTAAATTCGTTGTGAATGAACCTAATTATGAACTTAAAAGGGAATGGGGTAATGCGGTAGATTAGGTTGGCTTGACGTACAGCTCCCACATACAAGACTTTAGGACTCGTCAACATGTACAGTAGTCGCCTAATTTTCTCATTTTCCCCAACCTGTGAGTAATGCATCCCTTTCCAACATGCTTTGATTCTTTCACAAAAATTGTTTATCCATCTACTAGAAAGGGGCAGGTTAGGTCGGTAAAAGGAGTATCTAGATTAGGTCCATCTACATTCTCAGATCATAATGATATCTAACCGATTGTGCAATTAAATTTTACATATGTGATTCTAATTATGCATTTGAGAGTGGAAATGGTAATAACATGATTAACTCACTAAACATTACACAATGCCTATATCTTATCTATATAAACAGAGTAAAATGTACAAACCGCAAGGTTCAACGACAAGAGCATTGCTAGTGGCTAAGATGTAAGAATAGGATTCTTCCTTTCGTACGATTAACGAATAATAGCATTCATCGATAAAAAGTCTCAGTCAATGAATAAATTCATAATCAAATTATACGCTTACAATAAATGCAGTTGGGGATTTATTGAGGATTTTTTGCATGAATGGTGCTACTGTAAACGAAAAAACATTGTTTTATACATTAAACAAACAAAGCTTCATGTTATGAAAAGGGATAATTCGTCAGTTTATTATAATTTTTCGGTTTTATTTGCCCCAGTGTTTGATTATTAATTCAACAAATTTTAGTATGCATTTTCAATCAATTCAAAACCCACTCATATCGACAAGCTACGAAACTACTTTAAGTGTGTCATACTTACCTACTTCTATCACTTCAGCCTACACAAAAGTGTGTAACTAACCGATAAATACATAAATTAATGATTATTAAGATGATGTCCCACTAAAACAACAAGCTAATACTATGCAACAGTATTCACCTTCATTCCTATGTAAACGTATTGGTATTGCTGAACTCAACTTCTCTTACATGCTACCATTGTAACGTTCCAGCGCATACATGTAAAATCCAGTCGGTTTCCTACAAGTAAATACTGCATATTGTTGGTTCGGTAAATAAATGGTAATCCAAAGCCACTATAATCATCACAGTCATAATACAAAAGGAAGACATTTTCTCAATTGGATAAAAATGTAAAAGTTTGTTGGAATAGTGAAATATACGGGTGACAAATTATTATTACTGAAGCGAAGACACACACATCATCAATCCTAATAATAACATGGAACATGTAGTAGTAATAATGGATGTATATAAAAGAGTGTATGCTTGCGGTGGGGGTTTGGTGTAATATATGTATCCATCTTCCCCACTATAATTCCAAAGTTGAAGCAGCTACACAACTACAAACCAGCACCACCACTAAAGCAACTTTCTGTACTGCTCATAAAACAGTAAATTTATACATGTCAGACAATTTATTCATCATGTTGCATTACGGGGCCTTCATCCTGCTTGACGTGCAGAAGCCGTGCCTGCTGCTTCCAGTCAAAATAGAATGGATTCAACATAATATGAAATGAACAAAACACCCACAAAAATACTCATGGTGTAGCGAAGCTTATATCATTTGTAGACAAATAAATGCATCCTATTATCATTTATTTATGAATGTATCAAACTATTTGTAATATGAAAGTAGCTTGATTACATACTATGGAAGCGTAGACTTAACTGACTGCGATGCAAAATAAAAAGCTAACGAAATGGATGAAGAAAAGAACCTGGATGGAAGACTATTCAATGCTAATATTCTTATTTACAAATCCTGTCAATCCCTTTTGTCATTTTACTCATTTTAATTGCATAAAATTGTGTGAATGAAATAAGATTTTTTTTTATTTCTATTTTATTTATATATATATACATTTGTTTTCATCGTGACGATCATGATGGGCAATGAACGGTTGCGGTGGGGGTGAATCTGTTTGATTACACATTACAAACAAAACTCTTGAACATTAAGCTAAACACCCTGTTCTGACAATAAACATAATATTTTTTCCTCTTATACTTTAATTTATATAGGTTCTTTCAAGTTACTTCCATGGAATGACTGGGTTGTAGATATCCCTTTGCCATTCCTACTTTGCAATCAATTCCAACAACTATTAATGGAGTAATGCATTATGTATAAGGAGTGTTTTCTTACTTTTTAGAAGGAAAAGTTGTTTAGTTCGACGGGCAGTTTGTGTTTGACATTAGTGTGCATATTCTTTTATATAAAAAGAGAGAAGACACGAATAGTAGGTACTTTATTTAGTGCTGTTGTGTGTATCTCATTCATGTCATATATTCTATCTTGTTATAAATATTATGGTGATGGCAAGTGATGCTTGTTACTCGAAAATTGGCCAAAGAAAAAACTAACAGACCCACACCAAACCTCAGAAACGGGGGCAAATGGTTCGTTTCTGGAGAGCGCTTCTCGTAAAGGATCCATTTATTTCACTCTCTCACTTAAAGCTACACACATGCCCATCTATATATGTCTAATACATATATTATCCAGCCATTCATATTCAATACAGGACATTATGCTACCTTCAACATTTTATGTTATGTTATGAGTCATTATCATTTTTTTCATGTTGCACTCTCACATGAATCCCATTACGCACATTTAGCCAAATACTAATCTTTCAATGATAAAGGAAGGAAAACAGGGAAAAAAATTGTTCCTGCCTGTTGTTCTATTCATGACTTGAACATTAGAAAAAATGCTCATTGTATGCACATATTTTTCTGATATGGACAAAGATGGAAAACACACACACATGGTTCCAAAATAGCTTTCATTACGTTATGTTGGTCATATTATATTTGAGGGCATCAACTAGGAAAGCGTACTTGTTTGTCATTCCATTTAATTGTAGTACACAATCATGTGTGTACTAGTATTGCTGGTTGGTGTTGGTTAGCAAAAAAATGCATAGAATATGCAAGGAGCAGCAAAAGGAGGCAGTATAACCCATTCCAGTTCTAAGTTCCGAGGCATCTAAACGCAAACTATATACACTATTTTATGCACACACTTGCTGCTCCTCTCTTCTCTCCCTCGTTGAGACTTCAGCTCTGAATCAAATGAAACTAAACTTGTCTAACAAAATCCAGAAGAATAGAAGTAGAGGAGAGAGATTGAAGCAAGCAGGAGAAGTGCCTTTAGTGTTGTGTAGGTAGGTATACCGCCATGCATTTTTTCTCCCGTACATACCAATTTACGGTAAATGATTATAGTGCCATTGGAGGAAACATTGTTTGCAATGTATAATGCAAGCAACAGCGAAAAAAAATAAGCGAGATAGGAAGACTCAACTTAGTAAGTGAGTGTGTGAAAGAGGGAGCGAGGCAGAGAGAGAGAGAGAGAGAAAGTTTTTATTATTTGTGAGACGGGGGAAAATAAGGTCGATTCAACCCGATTTGTAGAGTCGGTGAATATCGTAAGAGCCCTGTACAATGTCGATGAGTTCCGCCTGCACTACATTAAAATAGCTCTCTCTTTTCTCTGTTCTCCAGTACAGTTCATGCCCTGTCGTCATCATCTGGTTTCGGGCGGTTGTCCATCTCCGTCGACGTCCTCTTTTTAAGGTGCTCCAGCAGGCTGGTCTGGTTGCTCTCTCTCAGAATGTCTTGAAACCGGAGCCTTGTTGCTCGTCTGTCGTTCCGTATCGGGGAAACTGTCGGGCTTTCCTTTGCTGGCTCTCACTACTACTCTACATGTACATGAGAGAAGAGAGAAAAGCAGGAAAAATTCAATTTCCATATAGATCCCTCTCATTTTCTCTCATACATATTACACAAAGGAAAAATTATTCCTTGCACATACACATTCTGGTTGAATAATACCACACACATACACATTCACATCGTATTTTTTCACTCGTACAATATATACTTCATGATCATTCAAGCGTTTATGCCTCATCCTCTCATGTATCATCATCATCATACTGGAGCCATCACGGCAAGCAACTTGTCTTGGCCAAAAAAGAGAAACTGTCAGTGAGGGAGAAAGTTTCAGTAAGCAACATCACATCAGAAGCAGCGGAAGACAAAAAAGCCAGCGTGTGTGTGTGAGTTCCTTTTGCAAAGTTTACGTTTTACGTGTGCGTAAGTGTGCATGTTTATATCGGATTGAAAAATGCAACTGGAGAAAATCGTTTGTTCCTTGCGCTCACATCACATCCCAAGCTTCTCAAGTAAAAAGGAATAAACGGCGAGAAATAATATTGTACATAAAAAATGTGGAGAGCTGTTGTAAATCCTATGTAATGACCACATAAACACATATCGAATTTCTTCTCTCTCACTCGCCCTTCATTTTATTTTTTTTCTTCTTTACACTTTTATGAAGAATAAAGTTTCATACATATGGACACTTTTTTTATCCCTGAGAAGAGAAACAACAACAGCAGACGGGTTAGCTACAATGAAATCAAAGCTCTGCATACAACATTCTCAACACGAGAGTAGGACTATGAAATTTATGTCTTCGATTTCATTCTTGGGTTTACTACCTTAGAACTCAGAAGCATTCGTCGTATACAGAAGGAGGAGGAGAAAAATAAAACTGTTTTACTTTCTGCATCCATTTTTACAGCCTGGAGGCACAAACACAGACAGAAAAAGAATTATTGACTGTTACTTCCATTCCTCCTTTTCACACTGAAAAGTAGAGCGAGTGCCGACAGAGCAAGTGAAAGTGAGCGTTTCATTTCAACTCCGTTTTGTTTATGGTCACATCACATCCCATCTTTTAAACAGGCAATAAAAATAAACCTAATCATTTTATTTGAGTTTTCAATGTAAGAGTGCCGAGTGTCGTTGTAAACCAAGACCATTTCCCCATTTTCTTCTCTCTCCTCCAATAAACTAACAGTAATATAATCATTTCTTATCCTCCTCATTTTTTTCTGAATCCATTCGTGTTCAATATAAAACAGGGATATAATAAATATACATAGATATATGCAGTTGTTGCTCTCTCTCCAGCCTCGTGTAGATGCAATACTTTTGGTGAATAAAAGGCGAATTGTTGAGCGTACCACTTGTTTTCATAAATATTGTTTTGTCTGGATTCTGCATACGAACTGCTATATATGTAATATGTAACATGTGCATGTAAGACCTGGAAAAAGTGTGTGTGTGCGAGAGAGCGAGAGAGAGAAGAAGGGGTGTGTGTATGTTTGTGTGCATACATCGCTTGTGGAGTTTTTTTTGGGTACAATCAATGTTCCATATACGCAGACACACTTGTCGTGTATGAAGACTGTGCTATGGAATCAACAGATGAAAATGTATGAGAACCCATGGCCCATTACTTTCAACCCAACACACATCTAAATAAGCACACACACTCTCACTCACATGTACTCTATTCTAGTTCTCAGTGAGAGAAGGAGTGAGAGAGAAAGAAATCATAATCCCGTATATATGCATAACATATTGTATCAGTGAAAACTCATCAAGGGAAATTATGTATGATTTTAGTCAAGTGAGAGAGACAGGAACGGAAAGGAAAAGCTTTGCGAGGATTAGCTCTTCTCAGTCCTTTCGAGGAGGAAAAGTATTCCATTATCCTGTTGAGGTGCCTCATTACCTTCACCAATTCTGTTTCGTTCTTCTACAAGAGTCCTGCTCTTGAAGATAGTGCTCTTAGCTAGCTTTTCTCGCTCTTGTCTTAAGAGAGAGATAGACACAGAGAGAAAATATAACATTTTTGTTCTTACTTATTCTAGTTGCAATAATATTCTATTACAATATTTCTGAAAGACAGGGAAAGCAACTTTCCTCTTTCTTTTTTTGGCATTTCTTGCTTCTCCTCATCGTCTGTAGACCTCAAACCAGCCAACCACGTTATATTCCATTATAATCAACATCATCATCCTTCCCATCGGAACAGAAAAACAACATTTCCGGCAAGGAAATTTGAATATAATATAAAATCTATAGCATATCGAATGTGATTTTGTGAGAACTGCTGAGTAGAATCCCTGTAGACTGATTAGGCTAGGACTACGCTAAGGAAACATACATGGTTGTTATGTGAGTGCTCGAGTGTGCCGTGATACATAAATAAATCAATACTGAACAGTAATGGAAAACAGTTAATGTAATCTAATCTATAAATGAGAATCAGAAATTACCATCATGCATGGAACATGACTGCCACTATTTGAAAAACAATACTGATAGTCTTATTTTACGTGCCCATTGTGTTCCCAGTCAAATTCATTTGTTTAGTTTATCAATTTGACTGTGCTAGAATAACGCGTGATTGTTGAAAACAAAAAGGAGAAGAGAAGAAAGTAGGGAGTCGGCTGGCGGACCCAGTCACTTTTATTCCCGGTTCTTGGAAAAGAAGAGGAGGGAAGCAGAAAGCAGCACAACATTACAACTCGACTTGAGTTTTCCTGTTCAACATGACGAAAGATAGATTGGCTGCTTNCGACTTGAGTTTTCCTGTTCAACATGACGAAAGATAGATTGGCTGCTTTGAAAGCGGTAAGTAAATACACAGTTTGAATGAGTAGCTCATAAATGTTAATGAATTATTCTGAATTTTGTATAAAAAAAATACATCAAAAATATAATTTATGCGTGAGTGGTATGCAAGAGTAAAACCCTTGAGGTGAATTTGCTCCGAACTTGAATTGTATAATTTTTTGATATTGTGAATATGGAGCGCTGTTAAAAAAATTGTGCAGACAAAAGCAAATAATATGCATAATTAGGATACATTATCATCCCAAGTTTTTCATGAACTTGTCTAGAATCTTAGGATTCAATTGCACCCCTCTGGTAAATTTGTATAATGAAGTAGTTTTCTTTTCTAAATAAAAAAATATACAAACTTCAAACATAATGAAAATGAAATTCCCTTTTGGTACTTGAGATTACACAAAAAACAGAAGCAAGCTGGGGGGAAAAGAGAGCATGAGTCAGGGTAACAACAGGTAGCATACCAGAATAAAAGCATATAATAATGTGTGCAGGGAAAAGGAAAGTGAGTAAAAAAATCTGAAGAAGAAAGTTCTTAGAAAGAGAGGAAACGGCGACAAGAAAACTCTAAGAAGGAAATTATACCTTTCTTCGTTCCTCTCTCTCCATACACGAGAACACTTAATATTTATTATTATACAAATCTAACATTTAGAATCTTAAGGAAAATTAAGGAGCTTTTGCTCTTTTTCTTTTACAAAAGGAAAAGAAGGAAATGAAAACAAAAGGTTGACTTTCCTTTTCAAAGGAAAAAAGTATCTTAGTTTTTGCACACATTCCCCAAAAAACACAATCAAAGTAAAAATGTTCTTTGCACACCATATAATTTAAAAGTTAAGCTTTCATTTGATTCCAAAGCAAAAAATCAGAGCAAAAAAAGTCTGTACTTGTAAATTTTTGTTTGCTATATCATTTCATTGCTCCATGTTATTTACTTAAACGCAGAGGGGTTTGTCCGGCTGATAAGGAATGTAAAAAAGTGTAATGTTCATTTTATATGGCTCGTAAAATAACCTATAATACTTGGAAAGTGAGAAAGAGAAACAAGTTATGGGAAAGCATATTACAACTCTCTCTTTTAGACTGCAGAGATTGAGATTGTGTGAGACGATAATGCATTAAAGAGCTATATAAATATATGTGCAGAAGATATATATATATATATATATAAATATATATTGTATGCTATTTTATGACTGCAATTGGATTGCCTTGTAGAAGTAACAAACTTGTTGTTTTTTTCTCACCGTCCCCACTACTAGTCTACAGTTTGGTTGAAGTGGGTGGCAAAACTAATAACATATTATTATTTAGAGGTTGAGAGAAAGGAGACTGTTGAGTTGAGTGTGTAAGCGAGAAAGTGTAGCTTACACACTTTACTCTTGAAGGGGATTATATAATGTAATACCACTTCTGTTCCCGTCGCCGTCTCCTCCAATCTCATATTCTATACATGCATTCAGACATACACCCAAAGTTCTGTATAAATGTCTACGAGTCTCGCTCTCCAAAAAGCATATGATATCTCATGACGTTATGATATTGTGATCATAGGTGCATATTACATATGGTATATTTCACTCGACTTGCTTTTCCTTCAGCTTGACTTGAGACACTTTCAGAATGTGTGTGTTACGGAAACGGGAGTCCGGAGAAGGAAAGAGGATTTTTGGCCACGTTGCTGTTCTATTGCTACTGCCATGATGGCACCTCCTCATCTTCTATATATTTATTTCTTATTGAGGATTAGAATTTATAAAAAATTGGAGAGAAAAGTGTATTATTATGTAATGTTTGTAAAAAAACTGAATCTGAGAAGAAAAGTAGAAAGTTGGAGGAAAGAAAACTGTTGAAACTTTTTTTTCCTTTCTGCCTGTTGCCAATGTCCCAAAGGTCCGACTATCATCT
>JAANSM010001632.1:0-17721 GCA_036850725.1 Orchesella villosa
AACTCATGTAAGGGCACTTACTGACTTACATTTCTTTCAAAGATGCAGGCAAGCCTGTATTACTTGATAAAACGCCGACGGACGGAGAATATTATCCTTTTCCGGATTTACTTATATAAATATTCTTTTATTATCACAAATAGATTTAAAAAACATCTTCAATATAACTACCAACTATGGTTTGAAAATGGGCACAGCAACCGGGGAGTGGATTGTTTTGTGAAAGTTTATACTCTCAATCTCAGTACACACTCAAGCGTAGCCGATTTTGACATTCGGGAAGGAGATAACTTGTATGCCTTGGGTACGGTGGATTAGTAACGTATACCTATAAGAAGCCATATTATTGCCATAAAGGACATTACACTTTCAACATCAATTGTTTAACCCATAATGATTTACTAAAGTAAACACGAGATTATATTACCGAAAAACTCTTATGATTTAACTTCCAAAATTGAGATCCCTTGAACAAATAAACAGAAGAATGTTCATCATTTCCTTTCAGCGTCACCGCAGCGTCAAAGCTGTTAGGAACGCCTTTCCATCCAGACAATGGTTTTGAATAATCATTAGATATATCGGGGAGCTTGGGAGGGTTAAATTTCCAATAGTAATCTCCTTTCAAGAAGTAAATGGTGTCATCATTAGGAAAAACTACGGCTGCATCCAATGGAGTTGGAATGTCTGGGAAAAACTCAGTTATATTCCTGGGAAAATCTAAATCCATCGACATATTTGTACATCTCCAAACATGGTTTCCCTAAAAAATTATTTAAAACCTTAAAATACGTAGGACAGACAACTTTTCGGATTGCAAAATCAATAGCAGACAAAAATTAGCACCTTAAAAAAGTAAGTGATTCCATTTGCTCTTGTTAAAGCAGCATCCAAAGGTCCACTTAGGTTGTCAAATGCCTTAGAAATCTCTTTTGGGTAATCTTGGTCGGGAACTGGATTTTCAAAGTCTTTCAATCTGTACACGAGACTCCCTTATATGAAAAATGTGGTAGTTAATACATATTTAAACTTCGATAAACCACATGTTTTAAAAACGAAGTGTAAACTAGTAATCCTTATCCTTGTTCAACAAACCTTTAAAGAGGTATGTCCAACCGTCAGCCATTGTTGTTGCAGCATCAATTTTAGGGCTACTACAAGTCGTAAATGATCTTTTTCCATAAAGGTTCTAGAAATAAGTTCATATGCGATTCATTTGTAAACAATTTACTAACTTCTAGTCCAACTTTGTAAATGCTTGGAATTTATTGATTTACTATGTACCTGGATTCCTGCAATGTCATCCTGATGCAACCTGAAGTTTACGTTATAATTTATGTAAAATGGGGACATCACTGCACCACTAACATCCGAATGCTCTAAGCCTAGAATTTTAGTGGAATTGTACATGCAAACATACACAACATAACATAGTCAATACATAGTCCTCGGGGGGTAATGCAGTACAATTATAATCAACTTCTTTATCAATCTAACATAGAATTCAAATTATTTGGATAATGCTGCCACACAAAGTCATATAGCTTTAAACCTACCAAGAGCATGTCCTGAAAGCAGAATGAAACATAATAGTTACGTTTTGCCACTTAAATTTAAAAAACAATTAATTTTACAGATATAGACGCTTATGCTCTACCAAATAGCTTCAAAGCGGTTTCATACCAATTTCATGAGCAGCCACTTGAAATAAATTAATGCCCTCAGAGCTCTTCGATGTCCACATTTCATCGGAATCAAAGCTAAACATTAGACGTTAAACCAATTAATCCTCACCCATGGGTTAATAAGTGGAAATGTTAAGAAAATATAATGTAAATATGTTTCTTACTGAATTGCCCCACCAAAATTAGGGTAATAGGCATGAGCAGTAGTTTTACCCTTTCCATCAAATGGCTGCATAAATATGAGTTATGAAAACAATATCATTGGAAATTATCTTTTAATTTAGATGTGATAGGTGATAATTCAAGTACCTCTTCATCGCCATGATGTTCTCTCTCAAATTTAATTTCAATGTGAACTTTCCTTTCGAATTCCCTTTTAAATGTTAAACTTGAAACTTCTTGCCACATTCGAAATGCTGCTTCAATTTCCCTATCCACAGTTTCTCGCGACAGCACGCCTTCTGGAGGGTATTTTGAGATGTTGTATGTGAGTGGATTGACTTTCCAGCGAGAACCTACCCAGAAAAGTAGCTGACTAAAACCATTCTTAACGCATTTAATTAGACACATTTTTAGTCATTGGAAAATGTGCTTTTACCTTGGGTGACATATCGTTTATGTCGAGTGTGATTATGATTACGTGGTGGTTCATTTTGTGTTCCACACCATTTGTGAATTGAAACTGGCTCATTTAGAAGAGCTTCACTGTTTACAGCTGCCTGGCTTTTATCATTGATAATATCATCCGAACTTTCCTGGTATTCTTCAACTGGATGAGAAAATACCTGTATAAGGGAGATTATTAACAATACAATCACTTTAACTTCCATTATTGATAAAATTCAAGTCGCAAGATTTGGGTACAATATCTTAAAGGGATTTGTCAAAAGACTTATTGTGAATTGGTTAAACTTATAAAGTCTCACATGAAATTTTTTTCGCGAAAATAAGGAATGCAATGTAGCACAAGCACATTAGATAAGCAAAATGATTGCTTACTTTTTGATGTGATAAGTTAAGTTACCGTCCGTTAGGCAGGAGCTATACAGGTATACCAACCAACTGACAACGAGTAAAAAATGAGTTCAACTTTGTTTATGGAGATGTTATCAAATTGTGTGCGTATTCTTATCAATATCATATACGACGATTACATATATAAGCATACACTAATATGTCATATAGTCATATATTGACTTACACAAACGAATGACTGAAATTCCAACCTGCTTGCTCATTGCATAATTGTAAAGTTATGCTAACATATACTCTGCGCTTTTTATATCGTAGGTGTTTACCGATGGTTTAGGATAGTCATTCGCCGAACTCCTTACCAATTTCTTTGAAAGTTCAATACTGCAAATACGTGTGAATAAAACCCGTTCAAAATCGATGAGTGTAAAACAAACGCTTACTTATCTTTTTCGTCAATACATGTAAACCTGTCAACTGTTGTGTAGCAAAATGTAGTTGTCTGGCATTGGCATAAGATGCAGTTTGAAACGCTACGAAAAGTCACACAAAAGTACATAGCTTTCGAGGGATATAGATATTAGTCGGCTTATCGTTAACTACTTGTTTTAAATGCATATTGTGCTGCAATAATCCTCTTTTTTCATGCAACTCTATAATTGCTTTGTTTGACTCATCGTCAGTGACATCTTTACAGATTACACTGAAAACTATGGAGCGTTGAATGTAAAGAAACATGCCGTTTAGGTTAACTATGAGCTTACTTAACCCTCCCTAACTTGCATAATTATTCACCATCGATTCATTGAAAATTTGAATGCTATAAAATGCTATAGGTGAAACCATTTGAAGTAGAAGCAATATCGAATCATGAAAGCAAGAAAGAGCTGAAGCCAATACCCAAGTGGGTATTGGCTGCCATTTTTTGCATGGAGAAAAAAGTATGTATTGGTTGTATGAGTAACATGTAGCGAAAAGCAATGCAATTGTGAGTAAATGTTTGCTGAGGATTTTCTACCCATTATCATCATAACCTACATAAATTGTCGGGTTTTTGCATAATCAACAATTATCCTTATGTCGATATTATGTATTTGGCATTTAAAATTTATTTGCATACTTGGCAGTTTTTAACTTAATAAATACAGATTTGAATTTAATTTACTGTATCATACAACAAAATGACGAGTATTAGAGCCGTAAGGTAATCATTTCACAATCAAAGTGAACACCTGCATTTTACCGTAGCTAATATTTTGATGCTAATCCTAAATATATATAAAGTCAAAATGTATGTACAACAAATAATGTCTATATGTATACAATATTACAATTTTTATGTTACATTTTACACACTGAACCATCAAAACATTAATCTTTTATTTAATAGTTTAACGTTTACTTTAACATTTTGTTTTAGTAAAACCATTTTATTAAAACTAGATAGTGAAGTCATAATATTAAATCTGCTTGTTCACACTTAAACTTCAAGCAGACCGGTGGAGTTTTCATAAGTTGATAGTGTATAATATCAATAGCAATACGGAAATCTGCTAAAGCTCACTGCAACCAAAAAATAGAGTACGAGATCCATCAGTCACAATGGCTCACTGGGTTTCCGAATTCCGTCGTACTGAAAGTCCCTGCTCTACAACAATCGTCAAGATAAGCAGAGCATCTGAAGAATTTCAAGTATATAATAATTTTTTTTAATCAACATCAATAATCGACCAATAAATAAAATTTTAAATTTCATTCGAGATTGCCTAAAAATAGCAGATTAATGTAAGTCCGTCCATTTAAATATTACAGGAAGTGACGTATAAGCAACGGCACATCACAACACTGACATGGGACTCCAGCTCGCATAACAATAATAACACTGTGGATTGTAGACCTTCAAATTATCACAGATCAACCACACATGCGTTTCTGTTCGTTCGTAATCATCAAGACACCATTATTTTGAAAGATAAATTGGAAGTATCAAAGAAGGCGTGTCAAATTGAAAGAGAGCACAAAAATGAGTCTCGATTTCAGTGAGCGATATTTATTTTGATGGGTTCATTTTTAATAACATTCTTTTCAGTTCCAGTTAACAATTAATTGATGATTTGCGTAAATTACAAAACTTGGAATCAAAACCATATTTCATATAGTGTAGGTAATTAACGGCTCCATTCATTATAAACTTGCTAACTTGTTATGTTACAAATTATTATGTTTAAGCTTGCATGTTTTGTGAATTTGTTCATCTTTGACGTTATGCATAATCCACTTTATGTATTTAAAAAATGAATTGGTGCATATTCGTGTCATTTAAGCTTCATGTTTTAAGGAAATGTATAGCAAAACAGTTCTTGTGAATGTCTAAAATGACTTTCAAGTAAACCTCCACCAATAAAATAATTGCCAGTTTTTGGTTTATGATTCATCCTCCTAGAATCATCTATTTTGCATTCTATTGTACACATAAAAAACTTTTCTTTCTTGGAACAGAACCCTGGACATCTGTATCGCACTATAATTACAAACATAAAAAACGTAAACGTGAACAAGGTTGTTAGTTAGAACAATTGAATGTGCAAGGCAGCAAATGACGTGAAGTTTTCAGTTTTGGGAGTGCTCAGGGGTTTCTAAAACATTTTGTGTTCGTTTTACTTTTATTCGATGTTGTAGACACAGATTTAAACAGATGAAAGATAGTGAATAAAACCTGTGACTGTTCTGAATTCTTTTCTGGTACCGTAAATGCAAAATTACATTACAAAAAATAGTAAGTCGAGGCAACAAAGTTATCAGTCCATTTACGCCTGTGTAAAAGCTTCTGTCACAGCCCTCGTCCATTTCTTCCATTGGTATACATTGTCTAGTTCTAATGTAAGGTCTTTGGTTGTAGACAGCAAAGGTATATACGTAGTGGTTTCTATGTGGATAAGCGGGATGCAAATGATCGCAACCGTGCATTTATTTTGGTAGACAGTACTTTTAAAAATTGACTTTTTCTAGAATCGCATGTAGATGATACATATTATCTAAATGTTCGTCATTTTCAATCCAAAACAAATTCAGATTCTTAGCAAAAATAAATTATAACATAGGTAGTAAGGAAAAGGAAATTAAGGGGTCCCTTCATAGTCTTGAAGTATGAAGGGCCGAAGGGATTTTTTTTGCGAAACCTCTTGGTAATTCTTCCAACTTCAACAACAAGCGTGTCATCGATTTTCAATAGAATAGGTTATCCCTGCTTAGAACTTATGTAGCATAGCATGATGTAAACAGTAATAATCGTCACAAAGACTGCGGTTTCCGTATTTCCAACAAACTAGTGGGTTGTCGTTGTCGTCAGGAATTACTAACAAAGTATTTCACATGAAGCCGTCTGTTTGTCTGTGAGAGTTAAATGGTTCATGTTAAAGCTGAAGGTTCAGCAGGCAATACATAAGACCCTAAGCTGTTTTTTATGACAAACATATCATATAGTCCTATAACTTCTAAGTAAATGATTTGACAAATCTTTTAAGTACATGTTTTATTAAACATTTCCAACATTATATGAATTTATACACATTTTGAGTGTGTCCCACTAATATTGTTCTGCGTCTGTCGGTCTCGTTCTCCCTCTTTCACATCTGTCTATAGCTGCATAATATGTAGTATGTAGTACCCATTAAGTCAAAGTCATGTTCTACTATACTAGTGCTACATGCAAGCCTATGTGCGACATGAACATACCCTATAATTATTCTGCTCATCTTGCAGTTTATGTGGTCATGCGAATTAATGAACATCAAACTCTGGCTAGAAAAAATTTTCTTGCAAGTTAGTGTGATCTCATATATTCTGTGGAATATTTAATGACGGAGATGCATTAGCAGAAAAACATTGCCAAATCCGATTACCTTCCTATACTGTTAGGTATAGGACCTACGTGTATAACAGCCTATAAACTTTCAACATTTACTTTTGATTAATCACAACTTTTTAAATCCAAAAATATTGAATAAATTATAGCACTATATTACATATCTATCATTTTTAGATTATGGTTGAAACATCATCAAATTTCACATTTAATCATACTATCCTATTGCTTCTCTACAAGAGGAATTACTGAAATTTTAATACAGCTACGTAGGTGTAGTCACTCGAGCTAGTTTCTATTTTTGAAGAACCTTCTACAAGGGTGATTGCGGTCAACAAGCCTATTTGTCAAGCAGGTAAATCACCGAAGATAATGCTAGACGTACTTAAACAGTACCGCAATGCAACCTCCACATTTCTTGTCACACGAACGATAAATAAAATTATTTGCAATATAATGTAGCTAGACTAAACGTAAAAAATAGTTTGATCGAGCAAAGCATCCCTTTTGTTATGAGTAGCATGATTCCAAAATTCACTAAAATCAGCATATAGTGACATCAAAGGGTGTTTAGTTACTGTTTATATGCATACTTACATGAGTGCAAACCTTTTCAATAGCAATTCGTTAGATCATTCAGTAGCAGTGACCTTCGTTCGATCTTCAAACATTTCTAGGCAGTTAAGTGTTTTTTGACGTACTTATGCTCTGCTTTTCATGTTGATCCTGGCTCATTATATTTATCTCTTTCAATGCATAATGAAAGTGAAAAATCGACCGGAAGCTCGTCGTTGTCTCTTTGAAGTTTGATGCTAGAAGTCTACTTAATGCTGGAACCGCTTGTTACTGATGGGTAGGTATTTTTTATTATTACTATATACATATATAGCGATTATATGCCGAATGTCAGTAATATAAAAATTAAAGATAGATACGTATTAGAAATATATGGTGGTATCTAATCCGAATACAACTTTGAGTCGTATCCATCAATTGAAGTAGATTTTCTACACAATGAAGCATGTAATTCGATGAAATCAATTCAGTGGTGATAGATTTGCCTGTCATACATACGTCACGCATAGTTCATAGTTCTAAACATGCTTAGTCCTGACGTGGTATCTTATCCTTTTAAAAAAATTGTGTTCCGGCAATGTAATTAAAGCCGTACGTATTTGATTAGCTAATGCATCATTTTTCCTTTGCCTCTTTTGAAAATTTGAACTTGTCCATGCATTCATTATTAAATGGTGAATGGAAGTGAATGTTAAATATAGAACAACGTGTTTTAGAAGCCCACGCGAATTCGATTGACCACCTCTATATGTAAAACTCATCCTTTTCTAATGATTCCAGGATATTCCAGAAAAATAGGAAAACACATTAAAATGTCTCATTAATAATGGCTGCATGAGAATCAAGAAAATGTGATTTCTGTGTCGCTGAATCAACGAACTAAATAGTGGATGCGTTTAATTTTGGGTATTCCAAAAGAGAGTTTACTATTTTTACCACATAATAATCATGGCTCTACTATTGGTTTCTACTCATTTTATATGCATACCCACTGCTATAAAAGCATTATTATGGGAAACAAAGTCGGTTTTTATACAACTTGGTGGAAAGTAAAGGGGAGACCTAAATGAGCTCATACATGCATGTTTCACAGATGATGGAGAGTCATGGTAGTGAGCCATGAAACATGCTAAATGTAAATGGCATATATATCCGCATCAACTTTTTAAGTTCCTAACCAAAAATCGTGCACTGTGGTCAAAATACTATGTCCAAGTTCAATATAGTTAGTGTGTTACTAACAACCAATCACCCAATGCAATATAAAGTAAAAAGCTTATTTGATACATACTCAATACTTATATAGTGTTCTATGTACAATATAGTTTAGCCCATCAACATCAACAACATCGTCAGCTACAAAGAAATCCTATATAGAACGGTCATCATTACATGCTTGGCACAAAAGGTAAGTAATTGTATAACAGGCAGAGAGCTATACACAAGTCACAATCCAGTAGTAAATACTATGACGCTGCGCCACTAGCACTGTGTTGTGTGAGTAAGTTTGCGTAGAGCTCTCCGCTCACTTCTGAGCTGAGCCATTTCTTTTTCCCCTTAAAATAAATTGAATCAACTTTAGTGTCTTGGCCGGTAGTCGTGCTGAAGCTCACGGGAATGCAACATGAGTTCTTTATTGAGTGATAGAATTAAAATAATATATATACCTAGTTATCTCATGTTTGCATTTTCCCGTAATTTACTTTCCGAATTTTGGGCACAATAATAAAGCAAAGTAGTTTAAATCAAAAAGTTATATAGTATAGTAGTAACTTGTGACATTTAGCATTTAAAACGGGAGTCAGTGATTACTTTACTGCTTTTAAACATTGGCAGTATAAGTTAACTATATAGATGGTGCTTAATCTCTGATTCAATGTCGGTAACATGGCCAGATTTTATCATGTCTAACTGATTAGATTATAAGATTATCTTCGAGTAAACGCAGCAAACATATAGGCACAACGGAGAACAAATATTTTAAATTTTGTTTACAATTACAAGGCTTTTAGTTAAGTATCAGAAGTCAGCCCAAGTTTTTTTTACCAGAGTATTGTTTTTAGTCTCATCGTTTTAGTGTAAAACAGTGAAAATGTTCTGCATCAGTGGATCGTCATGTCCCCACTGCGGCGCATCTAATTCTCAACAGAAAAAGACAAGGAATTGCAGCATTACAAGTAGCACAAACTTTTTCGTGATACTCATCTCAACTCTTCATTTGGTCTCATGGATCGGAGCTGGAAATGCAGCTCCTGTACACACAGATACAGGTGCAATGGTAAGTTAAAGAGCAAAAAATTCTCACCACAATTTTTACTTGCTTTTATGTTTGCTAGCTTGTAATTTAGCGTTTTTGCTGACTTCATTGCATGCAAATAAAAGCTGGTCAAACGTTGTTAAAATAGCTCTTTGTTTTAGCAAGTCCCAAAAACCAGGCGTGTTGCTAGCCTTGTTGTATAGTATAGTAGATATTTTAAAAACCTGAAATATTAAAAGATTGTGTCATTACTTTTCAAGCTGCCTGTTATGCAACATGCTATGCCAGAACAGGTACGTAGGGTATAATATATAGAGAAATATTCTCCAGTCGGAGTAATCTGCATGCTTGACGTGCATTCGCATTATTCGCATGCAAATTGACAGATTCAGACATGAATTCTGTTTTCATTTTCAAGCCTTTTTATCTTCTTACTCATTCGAGATTCTGCTGCTGCAGTGCAGTACCAAACGAGAACAAAAGTATATTTTGTATAGACATATGTACTACGCATGAAACTTGCCCATTGCGAATTCCTATGCCACTTCATTCATGCGATTTTCCCAAATGCACCTACTTCAATAAATGACTCATCCACATTTGTATCCGCGTAAGAAACTAGTTTACACTAACACTGCAGACGTAATACATCCAAACCAAACCAAAAATTTCAGACCACAATAGAAGTAAGATTAAGACGTTCGAGATTCTTGGGCGACTTCAATTCATTTGTTGAATCATTGTTTTATTATCGGTACTTTTAGTACTCATGATTTGTGGCAATGAATCCAAAGGGTATGTTACAAAAGAGAAAAGTTCATCACTCCTTATTAGAAGAAATTGCACTAAACTGTACCATCATTCAATCAGAGTAGGAAATGCTTCTGCTTTGGATGAGTCACAATAACAGGAACGCATGTATGTACCAAGTACTTAAATGCCAGTGCAGATATGTGTGTGACTATTGAAATGATAATGCATTTACGAAGCAAAGATAGCTGTTTAGGCTTCCTCTGAAGATTAAGCGTACTTTAATTTGTTTGTTGACATTACATATTATATTACAAGTTTATTCGTACACGTCTCCCCTTCAAAAGTTGGCGAAAGGTATGGTTGAGTCACACTCACATTACATTTACAAAAGGTATGCTTTAGGCAGGCTGCGGCTGAACAGCTCATTCAATGAATGGCTTTGTTGGTATTTTTTTTTGCAACCCACCAACACTCACTCATTTGATCTTTTTGTTGTCTGCCCCTGCTTTGATGGGCGTGATGTTAACATGAATCCGTGAATGTACAGACTCATCTTTCCTTGCAGTTATTTTTGAAATGATCAGTTACTGTTTTAGCAGGAAGATGAACTTTCAAAGAATCTGTTTCTTAAGTTGTCTCCACCATCCATATTTTTATAATAAAATTGTTCTGGTGATGACATACGAATAGGAGTAAGGTACTCTCTGACAAATACACATGACAGTCCTTTCAAGAAAGATTGTATCGTTAAAGGGTGTATGAGATTCTATGAAAACAATCATCTTCCACGGTATTTTTCGCTTGCTAGTATGCGTCATCAACCTTATGTTTACAGTTTCTTTTTGCATGGTACTAGTAATACTTTATAAGTCATTGTCCTTTCCGTTTGTCCATAATATGTGATTGTAAAAATGTTGAATCGACTGATGTTCTAGTTGTGGTATTGGACGGATGTACCTGCGAAAACCAAAGAACTAAAGTTAGCATTTCAGAACATGTCGGAAGTGTCTACATTGGCAAATTGCAACATACCAAGCCAAAATCTATTCATATAAACGCGTTCCAGCCAGCGGGAGGCAGATAATTACGTGGCATGAACATGACATGTATCATGCCAGGAGACAAGCTAAAAAAACGCTGAAATTGACATGCAAAGAAATGTATTGATCATTGATGGAATCGATTCCCTCAGTTTTTAGACACGAAACCTGGACTGGAGCAAAACTTTATATCGATTAGTTAATCCGAAATTCTGGAAAAGTTTCAGAACGCTAATTTTATTGGCAAAAGTATTTTCCCCAGCACGTTCAGTCTTTTTCCAATTAAATTAAACTTAACCAAGCTTACTTTTGTATTCATACGTTAGTTTCGTACCATTAATTCGACTTGCACCCAAACAAAGTTATATCTGCTTGGTAGGAGTGGATTATGTTATCAGAATTTATTGGATTGAATGCGAGTAAACAAGAACAAGTAAGTGTAAGAAACGGACACAACGCAATTTATTCATGTATATTTTTTGCGTAATCATAAATTACAGTTCATAACAAGTCCATTCGAACTGAGTCTAAATGCGGTGTATGTTCAATTCCTGCCAAACATAAGAATCTCGGGTCACTCTTGGTCACATTCAGTCATGATGTATAATTTCCTTGTATGATCAAACTGTATGACTTCCTAGATAAATACAAGTTGAAAAAGTCTACTTGTCTCATGCTGAAGGCTAAATATCGACTGAATGTTTTAATCTGCAATACAGGGATGTGTTCAAGCTTTTGAAAACAATCGTCATGATTCATAAACATTGCTCAACAAACTGCAGTCTCAGGAATCATAAAATAATATTATTATGCATGCGTAGAAGTACTTTTCAGCACTGCAAGCAACAAAAAACATTCACACATCCATCAATTACTTAAGTAATATGTGGATGCTAAGAATGTGTAGCCGACAGCAAAGACACATCCATTTTAAATTTCATACACCTTTTTAGGTATGATGAATGTAGATGAGTCACAATCAACATTCTGAATCTGCATAAGCAACGAAATACTCATCTTTCATTTGCACCTCAACTTGGGGAAACTGGTACACCTGATAGTAGACATCTGGATCAAGAGTCAAGACATTTTAAAATGAGCAGGATTTAACTTGATTGCTATCAAATGCGACTGAGTAATTCTCCTTGCGTTGACATAATTTTTGAAATACATGCTATATACATCTACGCCCAAATGATACCATGCATCAAATTTTATCAAAATGTGTAAAAAAAACCTGGGAAGTTCCAGTGGGAGGTAGCATTTCAGTTTTGTTCGTCACGTTCAAGTATACTAATTTAACTTTAGGCTACATCTACAGCAATAATATAGTGAGGGATTCCCATTTCACTTTTTCTGGATTTCGTGAAACGACATCGGAACGAAATTTTATAGTTCAACTAGCTATCATAAATCTGGTATAATTTTGAAAACCGGCCTTTTAAAATATAAAATCTTTTTGTTCTAACTTAGCAGGTGTAAAGATAAAAATGAGTCATTTTGATAAGTACCTAGTAGTTATACGTATTATGTAAAACTCACATTTCATGATTGTTGTAATTTACTAGAAAACGAGACTGCCGGAATTCATTGCATTTGATTTCTAAATGTTTTACCCTGTCGATTGGGTTTGGTATATGGACATCACGATATGCATGTTTACGGTATTCGGTTTGTGGAAAAGTGTTTTCCTTACTATTAATACAAGTGCCATTGACCCACATTATGAATTGACATTTAAGGAAAAAACGTGGACTTCTCAAGAGTATATATTAAGCAAAAAAGTACGATCCAAGTTCATAGTCAATAGTCAAGAATCAAAATTGTATGAGAAGGTTTATATAAAGTCATATAAGTAGGAGGAATGCACGCTCAATACATACTCAGATATACTTTTTTGTCTGTTGTATAATATCATATATGAACTGAAACAGTCTTACAATACCATAAAATATGCAGCAAAGAAACTGGAAAAGAATTCTTCTCTCGGAGCGATTGCTATATATTTCGATGCGATTTTTTATACTATAAGCCATTCCAGACCGTTTTCTTATGCCCTCTAAATCAATTCATGTGGCCTAGATTGCATTCAAAGGTTCTTTAGTAAAGTTTAAAAAGCCCACAAGAACAAATTCATACACACACTCCATTTTGCACAGAATAATAGTAGTAAGTAGTAGTGGAGCAGAGAAAGCCTAACAAACATGCAAATACATACTTTGTATAGATATTAGTACAAACAATGTAAGTTTTCGGGAACATTGTGTTATCAAATATGCCATGAAATGCCAAGTGTTTGGATGACCTGCTTTCTTGACTCCTGAACAAGGTACAACCAAACACCTCAAGAAAAATCCATTGGATTGTAGCAGAAACTCTGACCAGATTAAAAATGGCATTGCATAGTAATGCAGTACAATTGCAAATTTTGTATATATGCTGCATGCTTAGTATATGCTGGAGAGAACAAGCAAAGCCTTCGGTGTGCTTTTGCTCTACAATATTCTTTATTGAGTTCTTTAATCTATGATCTTCAACTACAACAGCAGATATATTTTAGTATTCATGGGATCTGCATCTGCACTAATCGAAAGTATGAAGGAGTTAGGCTCAAAACAAAGTAATACCAAAACATATAGAAAAGTTCTCTTCTATATGTTTTGCCATTACAATTCAAAGTAGTACTTCAAACCTCGATTTTAATAAGCTATAGCAAAGCATCGGATAAAATTGTAAGTCTTTAAGTATTGTAAACCAACATCCAATCTTGTGTTTACAATTTTTAAGGCGATGGAGGTGAGTCCTCACATTATAAGACAACTGCAACCAAACGGACATTATGAGAAAAGAAAAATTATAAATTTTTACAAAATTTCATTGTCAACTGTTGGCTTTATTGCTGCTTTTATAATTCAAATCATAATATAGGTAGTTTGAAATGTAATACATTCGAGTAAAAAAAAGATTTTTTTGTTTCAAATTCTCCTCTTTAAGTAATCTGATGATTTGCATAATTCATGACTCTGCAAAAACTGTAAAATGCGTACAATACCAGAACCTACTTAACTGGAATTTTGTTATGAAGGACGAAGGACGACTGGCATACATTTTTCATACCTACGTACATAGTCTAATTGAGTGTGATCGTTTATAAAGGAACAGCGATTTATTTTTGCCTCTGGGTAACATAATCATCAACTCCACTTCATTTAATTTAGCATCACATATGAACAGGTGTTGTGGGATAACATTTTAACACTTTTTCAAGCTGTTGGTCATTCACAATTTGATACTATCGCTGTTATCTATATTAATATATTCATTGCGAATTTGTAAGGAAGAGCAAAACTTCTACCAAAACATGTAATTTACCTGTCTACTCAAACAAATAAGCGTTCTTCTCAACCACGTGCCTATCTTTCCTTCCAGTTTGCCGTCAATTAGTAAACATAGCTATACAAGATACTACGCATATCCAAAGATTTCATTCAATTTGAGCGTGGTCCTTAATAATCATACGACACAACATAACGAGTGCCTATAGGGCCTGTAATTATTAGCAGCTTTTATTTATTGTCACATCGACATCATATACAATCTTCCGGACTCTGTCTGTTGCATCTGAATCTGCGTACATGAAAATTCTTCGTACTGGATTTTGGTTGATAAAATTTTGCACATATAATGCCTATCGCTGTTCCTGTTTTCGCGAAACTATAAGCATATCTTTAAAAAACTAAAAGCGAATGAGGAAGTATGAAGTATGCTGCTGTATCACTCCCTGACGTTTTGTTATAAGATGCGATGCGATAATAATATCATTATTCATCATGTGTATAATACTTTTTTATAACATGAAAAGGAAAGCGCCTGTAACTTTTCATTTTAATTGCGTAAATGAATACTTCACATTTTTCTTTGTCTCCCGCAGATGTACCTGTCAAACTTTGGATGGCTGGATCCAAGCTCCAAGAAAATAGGTTCTCAGTCATTAATAGATATAAGGAAATCCATTCAAGACTTTCAAGCATTTGCAGGACTTAACATTACGGGAGAGCTAGACGATGAAACAGTAGAAACCATGAGTTTACCAAGGTGTGGAGTTCGTGATAAAATTGGACATGACGCTCGTCGTAGGAAACGATACGCTTTGCAAGGTACGATATGAACGTTACTCAATCAATAGTAGAATATGTTTTTGCCCCAGAGCCAGGACCACATATGCCTATTTGTTTCCTTATAACATAGTTTGTCGAATGCGGTATTACATTCAACCTTCCAATTAAACCACCTGCAAAACTGTATTATACATTATATGGAGGATGGAAATAGACGAACTGCTTAAAAAGCGGCATCTAAATATTTCTGTTAAAAATGATGACTATTAACTTTTGAAAGGAGACATGCCAATATAATAGGATTTCGACTTCATAAGAAAGTTGCAGAAAATGTGTTCTTCCTTTTCTGCACGCTACCATCATCGATCCACTGCATTAACATTCAGGTGTACGTGGTGTACCGTATACGAACCCCTCTAACTAGTCACGGTGTGACGGCACAGAACGCTTATGCATTATATAGAAGTAAAGGGAACAAATGAATTTTCACGTACCATATTTCACCCATCGTATTTATATCAAACTATGCAGTAACACTCTATTCCAAAACTCCGAACTTTTAGCGGAATTTATAATCAAGGTCAATATTTCCCCCTGAAACTGACTTTGACCTGACCTCATTTATTTTCAATGCATATACATATTTCTTGCGTCTACATCCATTCTTAGAAGTATGATTTGCCCAGAAAATCGTTTGACACTCTTGAATTCATATACTTCTTGAATGTCTTCTTGAGCATTTGTCACCGAAGAGTTTTGCACTTCACAATGTGTCTTCTCTGACATGTTATTACTTCTTGACGTTTCCTGTACAAAAAATGAGCCACACCTGACAGGATTGATAAGCTATCCGGAGTCATTTACGTAAGCATTAGGAACAGTTTCTTTTCTATCGTCATACGGGTGTAATTTACTGCAGTTCAGTTGAAAAGATATGTAGTCATTATTCACTTTGTTGGCATCCTGAAGCTTCCTTAAGATGTATAAAGAGACATGAAATTTCTGGGCATAATGCACGTATGTATGAACGACATAAATGCAACTCAAACACTCAAAGCAGGTATTCTTCCTGTGTGCATCATACAACGCAAAGGGACGATTAACAAAGGAGCTGAGCGGTAGTGCTTCTCTCAGGAATATAGATGAATGGGATGGGACTTTCTTTAAGAAAACGTGCCACTTAAGCAAGTTGACATTATATCTTCAAAGCTCCAACGACTTTGCGAAATATAGACAAATTACTAATTTTTATGCAACATTCTAATCAAAATTCCTCAACCCTTTTTCAAATACATATCTATAGAGCAGTGTAGAAGTTGATAGAAGTTGAATTACGAGCAACATTAATATTCACAGGGCCCGTATTAAGTCTACGTAACATGACTTACCGTCACCTTCATTTCCATACATAATTGAGGCTCGTGTGTTAAGAGACGATATTGAAAATGGCGTATGGAATGGAATGGCATACACTTAAACATCAAAGGTTTCGCATTTCTATATCCAAATTCGTACTTTATATAAAAACGTGGCTGCCTATCCTTGACATTTTTTTACTGTCGCGTGTTGCAATGTCATGAAAAAAGGAACTTGGTATTGACAGCGACATTTGCAACTTGAAGACATGAATAGCGCATACATCGTTTTAAGTACTTTATTATAGGGCTTGGGCAGAAAATCCTCAAGTATGAAACGGCGGTGATGGTAGCTGTCACAAAGTTTTAGGAATTTACAACTACGTACGACATTGTGTAATTTTATAAGCAGGTATTTGAAGTAATTTGAATTACCTTCACTCGAATTCAACAACTGGTAGAATTGGAATTTTGAACTTAACGTTCGCCAGGTTTTACGGCTCAAATGGTCAGTAGTAGTTAATACTTCAGTCCAGAAGCAGAAGTGACAATGAACTTTATGAATAATGATCATGGACGAACATAACGGTTTTCATGTTCGTCCTTGAGTAATGATATGAAATGTATCTCAATCATAAATTGTGTTGCCCGAAAATATAAATTCATTATTTTCATTCCGCAAATTTGTGTTACTATTTTATTTGCAGGTTCGAGGTGGAAGGTAAAAAATTTAACATATAAAATATCTAAATACCCTCGCCTGGTGGAAGTTCTTGGCCGCGATCGCATTGACGCAGAAATAGACGAGGCTTTCGCAGTATGGCAAGGCGCTACCGATTTAGAGTTTACACGAAAATCCACGGGGAAAGTTCATATCGAAATCAGGTTCGAGAATCGTGAGCACGGGGATGGGGATCCTTTTGACGGAGAAGGGGGCACTCTGGCTCATGTAAGATTGCTTTTGAATCTGTTGCAGCTTTAAGGAGGGCACACACCAGATACGCGCGTATAAGTCGGGTACGCTGTAGGTCGCCTATGGCGTAAATTGTACGCCTACGCCAGCGTAAGCGTTTTTTGAGACACACAGGAACCCGTGTTGC
>JAANSM010001633.1:0-17720 GCA_036850725.1 Orchesella villosa
ATGTGGTTTTATCATATTTGAATATGAAAAATCGGTTGTCTAGAGACATTTGCTGGTTGGAAATCGTCAGCAGGTAAAAATAATATTCATTCGTGATAGTGGGATCTTTCTGATCTGTGGAAAATCCATAGAAATTTTAAATGCCGATTAAGGCATTGTAAAGTAACAATATACTAGAAATTACGGTACATGTTCTTTATAATGTAAGTTTGGATCTTCTGCACCAACTTATGCTCCATTAAAGTCGTCTTTATTATCATCAAAATGTCAAAATTTAACAAAATTTGTTGCGATGGACTCCGTTGGAGCCGTCAAACATTTTACCTCTTGTTATCAAATACATCCTATCATTAAATTTGGGACTTGGTGTTGCAGATAAACATATTCGATATTAATATCCGATCTAACGTATAGCATCAATAATCCTTTATTAAAAAATATAATACATTATTGACTATTTATTCTAGATACATATCCAGTCAAATGTTCAGAATTATCATCATTTATGTAAAAAGCAGTATGCATACAAGCAGACGCTCTTTTATGGATTACGGGATCAGCAGCGGGATTTATACCTTTTGCATCATTTAACCCTTAAAAATTGTTTCAAATTAATAACGATTAATGGCATGTATTCATAAATAGTTCTTCACTTCATTCATCCAGCAAAACAAAGCAAAAGAACGAATTTCATTAAAAAAGAGTTGCATTTATATAACAAAATACAAAATACACAATTTGATTTGTTAAACTAATAAATTGGACGCAAGAAGTCATTGCTTCCATGAAACTGTTTCATGTAATTGTTTTATTGCTAATCAGTAATTCTTTTCCAGAAAACTATACACGGATAACAAGTGATTATAGTATCACATTATCAATGGTGAATGACAGCCCAATATGAAATTAAGCCACATTGTAAACCGAGCTTAAACTAATATGATCAAATAATAAATATAATGTTTTATATTTATAAACTTACAATAGTTATGGATATTATATATTGCATTTATTTCCGACGTTCATCGACCTTGTTATACGTAAATTACGCTTTTTGTAGGTTGATAACAACCGCATTGTGCAGTCTTTGTGCCACGTATAAAGACATACGTACCGCAAACCCACCACTGCGTATAATTATTCGTATCATATCAACGTTCAAGTATCGAAATCGTATAAGTCGTATCACTAATATCACACATCACACATGTTATTTCATTTTTGTATCCAGCCCTCCTTTTCCTGCACAAACCATAAAATATTTTTCAACAAACAATTTACTTTCCTGATTACCAAACAAACCTAAAACAGTATTACGTATTAACTAGATAAGCAAATTGATAACACGTATTCAATACATCGTATTGAAATGTGAATGCAAATGTTAAGAATTGCTAATATTTTTATAGTAATTCTGCACTCCCCCATCGGAAAACATGACACCAATCGAAATTATCAAGCAATTAATTTGTGACTGGAGTTTGCCATAAATAGTCATCAGAAATATTACAGAACTTAGCACAGAGTAACAACTAATAATCTGTCTGCTTAGTGCTTTTCTACGTATTTTATACACGTTTTCTTTATCTTATATTGCTGTCAATTATCTAACATTTGTTTTTATAAATTGTAGGAAAGAAACAAAACAAACTGATTGAAATTTCTTTGTAGAGCTCCTCAACTTTTGCATAAATATATACAAGAAATAAACCAGTGAAAATGGGCAACACCGTTACTGCTACAGCAACTACAGCTACAGCAACTACAGCTACAGCAACTACAGCTACAGCAAAAATTAGCTACAGCAAATCCGACATCGACGTTCTTGGTGAGGGATCTAAAGGAACCAAAGTTTACAGAGGGAAATGGGGGAATCGAAATGTAGCTATCAAACAACTTGATTGTGAAAAAACTGACGTGAAGAAAATCCAGGATGAAATAGATGCTCTCATAAAATGTGATGCACACAAAAACGTTGTTCGCTATTTTGGAGAAGAGGTTCAAGACAGACACATTATACTTGCATTGGAGCTCTGTGACTTCACTCTTGAGAAATGGGTAGAAATAAAAGGAGTCGATGAGAATTTGCCAATCATTTCACGTCTAAATATTCTTCAACAAGCCACCGAAGGGATAAACTATCTCCACAGTCAAAGTCCAATTATTATACACAGAGATATTAAACCTCAAAATATTCTCTTACGAGTGGACAAAACAATTGGTGAAATTACTGTTAAAATATCGGACTTTGGAATCTGCAAGATTCTTCCTGAGGGTAGGTCAAGTCAAACAATGACGGAAGGATCTGCAGCAGGAACGGATGGTTGGATGGCACCAGAAATTCTAAAGTTTCTAAAAGAAGCTGGGGCTGAACCATCACAATTAGGAATGCAAAAGTTTGTAATGGTACGTTAAATCAAGTTCCTCCTGATTATTTTTTAATTTTTTTACAAATTTAATGTACAAAATTTTAGTTTAATTCTCGTATTAATTTTTATTTGCGTAGACAAAATCGACGGACATATTTTCCCTTGGTTGCGTTTTTTATTACGTCCTAACGTGGGGAAATCATCCATTTGGCGTTCCTTTACTACGAAATGGAAATATTCTGGAGAACAAAAGAATCTTTGACATGTTAGAAATTGAACATAAAGGTTTTATCTGACTTCTCAAAGCAATAACCTCAAAAGATATAGAAAAACGTCCACCAGTTTCAGAAATATTGAAACATCATATTTTCTGGTCGAAGGAAAAAAATACAAATTTCCTGGTGGACATTAGTAATCAATCAAAAACCCTTTCAGAGCGATTGGAGAAGTGCATAACTAGTTTAGAGAATAGAGCTGAGTTTTTTCAGGATGAAAACGGCACCTGGTTCCCGAAGTTGTACCCAAAGTTGAGAAATCATTTGACAGAAAAATATGGCACAAAACAAAGAGCATCAAAATTGATGCATTTGATCCACCTCATTCGCAACATGCATAATCACATTTCGGAACAATGTGTATCCTCCGAAGTTAAAAACGCCATGGGAAAGAATCCATCAGACTTCTTTGACTATTGGATTACGAGATTCCCCTACATTGTTACTGTTACGTGGATAGCTTTTCAGCCACTAAAAAAGCATGCGGATTATGCACTCGATGACTATTACTCAGACTTTAATTTTGAGTTTGGAAGCTTCAAGTGATAATTACATGGGATAACAATATAATTTTTTTTCTTTATTTATGACTAATTTAATCACGTACTCTCATTCATATTTAAAATTGTTTTGCAAAATAAAAATATTCAACATTTTTTTAAATAACGCGTATAAAATGTAATTTCTAAAACAAACACAAGCATAGACAATTTCACTCGCCACTTTGACTCATCTCCGTATCCAACTTTTTCGCGTACTTCTTCCTTTCCGCCCCCTCATGAACATTAGAAATATGTCTTTTCAGCACATACCCCCTAGTAAACCCCATCCCACAAAGGTGACACTCAAAAGGTTTCACATCCTCATGTCCCCTTCGATGTTCAATAAAATATTTCTCAAGTTTAAAATCTTTCCCACAAACATCACATTTCCACGGTTTATCCGTCGCATGCGCTTGTTTCCTATGATTACAAAGCTGCGCAGAAAACGCAAACTTTTTCCCACAAAGAGAACAACAATATCTCCTCTCTTCATAAGGTTTGTGTCTCATCTCAATGTGAACATGGATGTTCCGAACTGCCATCCCACAAACCCCACAAAGTTTTGTCCCCCTTTCCGGAACGTTTTCAACGTGTTGCTTTTGAATGTGCTTGTTAAGCATGTGATTCGTTGAAAACATGCGACCACAAGCTTCTTCTTTGCATTGAAAAGTCTTCACTTTTCCGTAAGGAGGCTTCTCCCCTTTAGCTAAAGCTTCGGCAATATCCTCCTCCGATTTGTGGGTCCAAATGTGACTCTTCATGTGGTCAAGGCGGGTGAAAGGCTTCTCACAAATGGGGCAATGGTCTCGAATCTCTTTGACAATTTGAGAATGAACATGATTCACATGACGGTTCAAGTGGGCGAGAGTATGGAACCGTTTTTCACAAGTGGAACAGGAGAACAATGTCGTGTGCTCGCGGGCGACGTGACTTCTCATCGATTCGTTTTTGTTGGGGAGGATTAAGGAACATTTTGAACATTTGTAAGAGGTTTTGCCATTTTCGGATAGGATTTTATCGAGGCGGATGTTGTAGAAAGAAATGACGTCGTTGTCCTTATCGGTGGATGCCTTTTTTCTTCGTCTTCTTTGCTTTGGAAGGAAATTAGCGTCATTTGAATCAGATTCCTTGTCATCTTCAGCTTCATCTTCAGAGACTTGGTAATCTTCATCACTTTCTTGTTCCTTTTCCTCTTTCTGAGATTCTGTTTCTGTTGCTGGTTTTACTTTTGATTTCTTGGACTTTCTTTCTTTCTTGTTAGCACCTTCCTTCACAACAAATCGCTGAGGAGGAACACGACGACGCTTATTTGTTAGAGGAGGAGTCTCTTCGTTCTTGCTTGAGTTTATTTCTTCCTGTGGATGAGGATCCTTCTCGGAAAGCGGAGAGGAGGGATTTAGAGAGATGTCTTGCTGTTCATCATCATCACAAAAGCTTAGGGCATCCGCATCCACCTCAACTTTGATATACTCCACCTCCAACTGGTTGTGAGAGTGAGATTGTTGAGCTGCAACTCGTGATGTGGATGTTGTTGATGATGATATTTTATCTACAAATCAAAAAATAATAGAAATTCAGCAAAACGTAAAACATATAAATGAATTATTAAAAATTTTAGTTTTTAAATAAGATTGAACCGATGATTGATCATTGATAAATGAATATCCAATCAAAATACCTCCTTTAACTATCTGCCTCCTCAATTTCAAATAGCGCCCATCCTTGGAGTAAATCTCCCTCTTTTGGAACTCCTTTTCCGAGCCGTGCAACCGATTCCCCAACTCCGTTTCATGTTCTTTTAGCTTCTTCTCGAGTTCCTTGATATCCTCTTGTATTTGGGTGATAAGCTGAAGTTTGACCTTGCAATGGTTACAAAACGGAAAGTTTTTTCCTTTCCATGAGAATCCAAAGAGGTTTAGAAAGCACTGGAAGATACTTCTTCCAGAGGAGCTGAGTCTACTAGAAGATATTTCATTGACACCGTTGTCCCCACAAACTGGACAGAAAACGGGAGGATCCATCCTTAACTGTTAACAGCGTCCTTAATATTCACTATTCACGGTAATCTGCCATCTGCAATCTAACATCTAAAATACATTAAAACTTAAACCTTTTAAGAAATTAAGGCAGTATCTACAGCAGTCTTTTGTACCACAACATCCAACATCCAAAAACAAACATAAAGAACAGCAGCCTTAACACATTGCAGAGAGCTTAGCTCTATAATATGAGCTAGTATATCCCCTTGCAAATTCAAATCTTCCGCAAGTAAATAGAAAATATTTGGGGCTACATGAAGCAATAAGGGTGAATATATTTTGAACCGTTTTCTTCTTTGTTCGATGTTGGTATTGATATCATCATAAAGATAATTCATAAAATATGCAGATATTTTCAATTTTAGACTTGTTTTCAAAGCGTTTTGACAATAACAAGACGTAATCACAGAGAGGGCTCTTAAATGAAATGCTTTAAAGAAAAAAACAGTAGAGTGCAGTCAGTGCTCAGATACCTAACTAGGCAGGGGTCCAGGACCTTAACTAGCGGTTCAATACGTCATTTTCAGACCAATAATTTTGTAACAAAAACTGTAGAGAAGTAACAACAATTAAAATTTGTAAATCAGATGAATTTTAAGAATTTTTTACCGTACCAAGTTTTTATATAGGGATTTTCAAAAATCAAAATATGACGACTAGGAGTTCTTATTTATTATAAGTCTGTATGACATCCTAAAAATTTGATAAATATTTCATAAAATAGCTTGATTTTTTCTCTATTTTTTGATGCCACGTCATATTTTTTAAACTTAAATACATATATTTAAATTAATTTTTAAAATGCATTGTAGTATTAGCAAATTCCATTAGACCCCTAGTTAGGGGTCCCGAACATGTAATTAGGGATCGGGCCCCTATTTAGGGGTCCAGCCAGGGCCCCTGGTTAGGGGTCCGGGACCCCAAGTTAGGGGTCTGAGCACTGACTGGAGTGACACTGATTCTGGTTGCAAATATGTTTAAACTTCACCCTTAACCCTTACAATCCACGCTACATGTATGTCATGTAGTCCAAGCAACTGGACTAACTTCCCAAATACATGAGTGTCATGTAGTGCATAAAATTGAACACAATTCCCAACTACATCTACGTCATGTAGTCGAAGAAACTGGACTGACTTCCCAACTCCATGAATGTGATGTAGTCCTAGTTACTTTCACGAATGCCCAACTACATCATTTTCCCTTACTGAGTAATATGGTAAATGAAGTGAAAGTTGTGTATTGTTTTGATCCATATTCAGATGAGCCTGGATATATGCTTTTTGCGTGCATCCGATTTCTTTCGAAAATCTTAGAATTAATTCAGCCACGACGCAAGAAACTTGAATAGCTACAATGGCTGATACTATGAACGAGTTTATTTCAGCTCAAGACTCAGATACAGAGTACGAAATGGACGATGATGAGTCCGAAGGTGAAATGGTGCTGGCCGCACATGAAATAGAAGAACATGACATGGAAGTTGAGGACGATCAAAATGAAGATGTGCCAGAGGTTGGGGATGGCAAATTTAAAATCAATCGACCGTTCGTGCCTCGTTTGAAGGAGTTTGTACCCCCTCTGCACTTCATTTCCCCTAATTTTCCCGTTAGTCAGGAGGACAATTACTTCCAAATCCTACAGAATTTCATAAATGATGACATGGTCACGAATATCATCACTGAAACTAATCGGTATGCCCAGCAAATACAACAGAAAATGCCAAAGGCTCTTCCTAAGTGGCAGCCGTTGGAAGTAAAAGAATTTTGGCAGTTTATGGCTCTTTCTCTAAGCATGGGAATCGTTCAGAAGCCTGCAATCCGTGATTATTGGAGCCAAGACCCATTATTGTCCACGCCATTTTTTGCAGATGTGATGAGTCGAAACAGGTATACATGGCGTAAAAATTTATGTACAAAACATAAAACTATTTTCTATTCAAACTGACACTGAGCATCAACGAATTACATAGATTTCAAGATATTTCTCGTGCACTTCATTTTGTAAATAACGAAGCAGTACCTGCCAACAACACGAATAGATTTGAAAAATTAGGAAGTTTTATGCCTGACCTACTAAAGAATTTTAAAAACGCTATTCAACCAGGGAAGGTTCTCTGCATTGACGAATCCTTATTGGCGTATTCTGGACGGCTCTCCATCAAACAGTACAACGGAAAGAAACGGGCTCGATTTGGCGTCAAGCTTTTTGTATTGTGCGATGCAGATACAAACTTTGTTATGGACATTCTACCGTATCAGGGGAAAAGTACAAAGATAAGCGATCGGATTTGGATAGGCCAGTTTGGATTTGGAGGGGCTACGGTTCTAACCCTAATCCAGGATTTTTTGAACAAGGGACACAGTTTGACAATCGACAATTGGTTTATGTCTCCTGGATTGGCAAAGGAAATGCTAGCTCACAGTACTTATGTGTTAGGGACGGTGCAAAAGAGGAGAAAGGGAATGCCAAAAATGACCCGAAAATTAGCTAAAGGTTCAATTGAAGTTTACTCGGATGGCTCAACTCTGTTGGAGCGCTGGATGGACAGAAGAGAGGTAGTAATGCTGAACACGTATATACCACATTCAATGCAAGCAGTTGAGACTAGAAACCCCAACAATGCTCGGGACAAGCCAGGCTCAGTGATTCAGTACAATAAAACAATGGGGGCATTAGATACTGTGGACCGTACGACAAAAACCTACCAATCTGTCCGTAAATCATATAAATGGTATAAAAAGGTTGCTTTCAACTTACTGGACATAGCAATATATAATTCCTTCCTTATTCATAATAACGTACACCGTGGAGAGCGAAAATTAGCTTATAAGGACTACCTAATTGAACTCGTGAAACAAATATTAGTGGAGTTTCCGGTATCAAGAGTGAAGAGAGGAAGGCCTTCTAACACTCTGCCCCAAGCAAGACTGAGAGGGTTACATATCCCTATAAAAGAATTGAAATATGGAAAATCGTCATTTTCGGATTGCCACTATTGTACGTTGACTGGGAGAAGAAAGCAAACAGCGTTTAGCTGTAAAGACTGCCAGAAGCGACTTTGTGTTGGTGACGAAAACTCCTGCTTTTATCGCTTTCACACTGATCGTGACCTACCAGCTAAAACCAAAAAAGCAAGGATAGAATTGGAGATGCCACAGCTTCCAGTAGGAGGGGATTTTTCTGCGAATGGATCAGATGAATCTTCAAATTCTATATCTCTACTTCAGGAAATGGAGTTACAGTATTGATTTGGAATTTGGAGTGTTTTGAAGTTTGTTTTACATTTTCTTATTTTCTTTGTTCATGTTAGTTTTATATAATAATATAGTTTAAAAGTACTTAGTAATTGAATGTTTCCAATAAAAATTTCGAAAAACATAATTTGGGCAGTGGGAAATTATTTTAGGGTTCCTTACTGGGCCATATCTCATTCAATACCGTATAGTAACACGAGCATTGGAAACCATTTTTGTATCGTAACCATTGGGCGTTCAGCAATGGTCAATGTATTCATTTGCGCATTCCAAAAGGTTAACTTAAAAACACCTCAGCCCATTTTTAATTCTTAAATTAATATGACGATGATGATACATGATTTCTTAAGCTTTTTAACTATTTAGTACGCAATATTTCATAGCTTTATTTATTTTTCAGTTCCTTCCAAAATTAAAATAGTCAAAATCACAGAAAAGAATTCATGGTGCTACCAAGCAGGAGATTTATTTTCACTACTACCCACTACTACAATCGCAAAATGAAATATACAGTGCAACTACGTGTGAAGTTAGTCAGTATTTAAGCAAATATGTGTGTGCATATCAATAGCAATGTGTATTTTAGCATTGGTTTATAAGTTTTACGCAAAAACAAAAAATATAAATGGTTTTGAATGAAGCATTGACATTTTTTAAGTCGATCTTTTGGCCGGCGATGTTTTCCAATGAGCTTCTTCCCATTAACATTTTCTGTAGGTGGTTGATAATAACAGGAGCAGGATCAGCAATTTTCAAAAGGAAATACTAAAAGAATATTTAAAAAAGTAATTATTCCCAAGAAACTTATTTTACAGAAACCCTCCTTGATTTTTTATTCAACGCAATATTATTCGGCTTCTCAGTCTGAGCTCCTTTTTTATCTTTATGAACTCCTTGAATATGTCGTTTCCACGACATTTTCCTCGCAAAAGCCATCCCACAAAGTTCACATTTATAAGGCATAATTTTAAGATGTTTCGAATTGACATGAACAGTTAATTCCCTCCTCGTTTTAAATAATTCCTCACACCTCTCACACTTTATCATCTTCCCTTCCCCATGCTTCGATAACTTGTGCTGTCTAAGTCTTGCCGAGTTGATGAACTTCTCTTCGCACTCCAAGCAGATAAACCGAAAGTCCTCCTTTTTCGGGTGGGATTGGCGCATGTGACCCGCCAAGTTTTTCACTAATGCCCCACATTTTTCACAAGCCTGTCGTTCCACCACCTCCTCATGAATTTGCTTCTGGTGCTTGAGCAGATCAGAATTGGTGGTGAAAGCGGAAGGGCACTTATCACACATAAACTCTTTTTCCCAGCAAGAAGGAACCTTTTCCCCTTTCGCTGCAGCTTCCTCTTTCTCCCGCGCGCTGTAGTGAGTCCAGATATGACGCCTTGGGGCTTTCTTCCCGTAATAAGGGCGCTCGCAAATGGGACAGCGGTAGAGGTTTCCCAACTTGTGAGCACCGTTCAGGTGGAACCGGAGGAGGTTCCGGGTTCGAAATTTTTTACGGCAGGTAGGACATTCCTTGGGTTCACCTATTCCGGAGGATGGGGATGGCGTCAAATTTTTTAGCTTTAGCTTGGCAATCTTTTTTGTTGAATTATTGGAGGACTTTTGAGCACCTCCTTTTCCTTCTTTTCTTTCGTTATTAGATGTAAAAAGTAAGTCTTCATCAACAAGTTTGGGTGTGGAAAGCGGAGTTCCGTTTGACTTTGACTCTTTGTTTGGTTGATTCTTGGGCATAAAATTCCGTAGCTTAAGAAGGCTCTCTACTGCTTCCCGTTCATCCTGAGTAGAGACGGAGACTTGTTTTTGCTCCTCATCTCCATCCTTAAGTTCCGTGGGCGAATTAACAGGGAAAAATTGTGGCACTTCCACCTCCCTAAACTTTGTTATAATAGAAATAGTTTTTCCCTTTGATAACGCACTTGTTTCATCTTTTTCCTTATGATTCTGATCCTGGTTAGAAGAATTACCCGTGGGCCTTGTTTCTTCGTAATTAGACTTAACTTGGATTACCCTGAAGGGACCTGTCTCCGTTTGCCGAATGGGATTTGGCGAAGAACTCAACAAATTTAGAGAAAATGAGGAGGACTCCCCCTCTTCTGTAGCTTCTATCCTTTTTGATCTCTTTGGCAAACTCTCATTGGGCTCGTCATGACTTCCCAAAGAGCTTGATTCTCTCGATTCTGGTTCTTCTGGGGGCTGTCGACGCTTTCGAATTTGAAAAGGAATTCTAGTTTTTGAAGTGCTCAGAAAGGCTAGTGCTGAATCGTACCCACTCTCTTCCTCAATGGGAACAGCGAGAGCAGCAGCTGGAGAAAGGATTTTCGCCTCAATGTCTTTGGCCTTCTCATCTTCATCATGAGCAACAATTGAATCCACCGGAACTCCACACTTTGTTTCTGGACCGATTGAAAATAAGAAATGTGAAGATTCTTTGTTTTATTTGTAAATAATTGACAATATTAAAATCGTTGACGTTGACGCCCCTCCCACATTTGACATTTGACATTCAGGAAATGTGAAATGATAATTTCAAAATACCTTCGGAATTCCTCCCGTCACCATCTTCTAAACTGGGATGTCCTAGAGAGTCTGGGAGTTCCCACCAATTATTGTCCTCATCCTTTCCCCTTTCATGTTCATTTTTTGAATTGTCAACCGTCCTCAACTTCAATCTTTGTTTCAACTGCTGCTCCTCACACTTAATCAGCATCTCTATCAGCTTTAACTTCTCCTTCAGGTGGGAGACTCGGGTCAGCTGGTGACCACATTTGAAACAGAATTTACAAGGCTTTTTTACCCAAATTATCGGATTCTCAATCTCGAACACGGCTAAAAAAGATTGGAAAATTGTCCGGTGCTCAAATGACTTAACATAAAGGCTCGCGTTCGTCTCCTCACTACCACTACCACCCACAGTGACAAGATTATTGGTAGAATCATTTGAGATACTTGAAGTCCAACAAATTGTACAAAAATATGACATTTCTGGCAAGATTCTTGAACCAAGAACGATTCTTTCCTATCCCTTCCTAACACCTAAAACAGATTGAGAATGGGTTTGTAAAAGAACAAGTAATATGGTTACTCATCATATTTTTTTATGCAAGGACATGCTGTACAAAACCTTTTCCACCTACGGAATCTACACTCTGAAATATGCAAATAGATTCCTGCATCTCATCTTTTTCCACGTACAACGTAGAGATAAAGTACTACTGAATACTGGTAAAGGAAATTTTTTCTGTAAGATATCGCATATATACAAGGCTTTTATTGTATTACAAGCCGTATATAGATAGTTGCATATGGCCAGAGAAGAACTAGGCACTAGAATCTGAAAAGGGTGAACAGAATGCAGAAGTCGAGTCAAATATGTATTGTAATTATGTATACTCGCTTATATTATACTTCATAGATGATAGATACATGATACATGATGCAGAGTTGATGCTATGTAAATGTAAATACCTTCTCGCAAGCAACAATTTTATACCATGATATATTTTTTGTGGTTTTGGTTTTGATAACGTTTAACAAAAGACGAATATGTGCAAACGTATTTGATTTTTCCACGTTGTGCTCGTTGATGCAACGATTTACTAAAAAACTGCAAGTAACAACTTCAACTGAAACGTTTTCTTGTGAAGAAATTTAACGGAAAAAATATGCTAGTTACTAGTTATATGTAATTCTACCAAGTTTGTCTTTCAATACTACCAATTAATACTTTTCAGTCAATTTTATCAGGCGATTCGAAAATTATTTGTTAATGGTAAGCTGATAACTTCACGAATTACCCTAAAAATCAGTACTTAAGGGTATTCGGCGATACTTAATCAAGCAGTAATAATACTTTGAATCTTCTTCGTAAACCTGCTTGGTGTGGGAAATTGATGAAAAACATGTTTCATGTTTTAAGAACGGATTTAGGTTAGAAAATTTCGGAAAGAAAAAAGTTCCCTGCACTCGAGTGCAGGGAACTTCATGATCTACTGATTTCTTAAGTACATCCCCAAATATCTCGGGATACCCCACTTGAAATTATTCTCATCGCAGGAATTTCGATCGTACCAAAGTCAAAGCCTAATAATTTTGGTGTTTTAGTGTATTTGGTATGGTATGTCCACTTTCGATTAGCTACCCTTGCAATTGCAAGCAAGTTTCTCTTCATGCAGCCAGCAGCTGAGTAGGTGACTACGTTGTCCTGTTTGTTGATATTTTTCTTGTGTTTCTCTTGCAAGAATCTCATCTCATCTACCAACAACCAAAATCTTCAGTTATCATAAACTGAAGTCTGAGTGCAAATTAAATGCCATAATTTGAAACTATTAATCATTAATTCCACAGTTACATTGTATAATCAATAATTAACCTTCGCCAGTAACCAGTACACAGTAACCAGTTAGAATTAAAACTATCGGCATGAATTTTAAATGATGGACATGGACGTCTCAAATGTCTGTTTCGTTTGTCTAAAAGCAATCAAAGGGGACTCAAGTTGTCGAGGACAACGAAGACGAGGAAAGGGAGAGAATCTAAATATTCTGTCTTCATCCGTTTTTCCCAAGTTTGTCAAGGAATATTTGGGATTAGTAGAAGAGGAAGTTGGAGTTGAGTTAGCTTCCATGTTCAAGAATATTAGAAATTGTGAAAAATGTGATGTTGTAATTGGGTCCTTGTGTGAATTGTACCTGGAACATCTTGGTTTTCAACTTCGTTTGGCTTGGAAATTGGGTGAGCTGAGGAAATTGCTGGCCAACCAGGTGGATAGTGCCGTTGGAAATGTAAACAATTTGCGGAATTTATTACTAGGAAAATGTGAGATATCTTCAACATTCAAGCTTATTTTTATTAATTTTAACAAAAAAATTTTTTAATTTGATAAAGCGTGAATGATTCCATTTTAGGTATTCAGAAAGGCAAAACTAATGACTCTGTCCGAGATCATATAAAAAAGGAAATGAAGAAGGAATCGCTATCCACTAGTGGCGAAGACTGTGATGATGATGATACTGATGATGGCGGAATGCAGGTGGACGACCTGGATACAAAAGCAAAACTTGAGCAAGACGACTTTGACTCTGATTGTCCAAGCCCAGGAGGCTTCTCTGAAAGCTCGTAAGAATGTTTTCGATTAAATCAAACTCATTCTGAAATAGTTTCAATGCGAAAATTTATTAATTCTTTTATTTGAAAATATCATTCAGATGGGAAGAGGATCAGAAATCTAATCATAAAGGAAAACCAGTTCGGAAGAGAAAACGTACAGCTACCCCAAAATCAAAATGTTCCAACTCCAAAGCTGGGGGTGCCAAGAAAAGGCGTCGGGTCAAGAAAGAAAAGCCCAGTTTGGAACTAGAGGGATGGAGCTGCTCAATTTGCAAAGAACCTACTACCCATGAAGCTAACTTGAGGACACACATTGATTGCCATCAAAAGAAAGTTATCCAAAGGAATTTTCAGTGCACATTTTGCTGGAAATCTTATGAAAATCGGGTCAACTTTGATGCTCACGTGGTCATCAAGCACATGACTGCTGCAGGGAATGGAGCGTATTCCTGTGAAGCTTCCGAGTGCCCCATCGCCTTCTCCACTTTGGAAGAACTAAACTCCCACTCAGAAACCCATTTGAAGAATGAAAAGTCCCTCTCCTTATGCAAAACTTGTGGATTAGGCTGTCTTGACCAGAATCGCTTGAAACTTCACAAGCTCCAACACATCCAACCTATAAGGCTCTCTTCTACAAGGAAAGATTCTCCAAACCGTAGATGCAGCAAGCTTCTCTACCCCTGTTCAAATTGTGATGAAATCTTCCCAAAATATCTTCACCTCCACGACCACTTTTGCCAACGCCACTGCTCAGCCCTTTCAAATATGCTTTACAAATGTCCCAAATGTGGTATACTTGCCCGCACCAAACAACTCCACCGCTGTCTTTCCAAATATTGGAAAGGGAAAACAAAGCGTCCAAACCTTGTCTGCTCTGATTGTCATGACCAAAAGGAATTTAAGAATCGCTACGGGCTCCAAGCCCACCGTCGCGATTTCCATATTCCAGTGGAGTGTTCTCGTTGTTCAGTAACGGTTTTTGGTCTCCTCCAAAAGAAAGAACATGAAAATAATTGTCTTTTGCTTCACTCCTGCCCAACTTGCGGAAAAGATTTCCCTACAGCTCTTTGCTTAAGCTCTCACATTCGCAATGTGCACATTGAAGAGACTTTAAAGTGTTCGCAATGTGACATGGAATTTAAGGGAAAATTTCGTTTGCAACGCCATGTTGAAGCCTCCCACTCAGTTATGAGGTCACACGTTTGTGAACACTGTGGGAAAAGTTACACGACTCGCGCATATTTGCAAAAACATCTCAATATCAAACATCAAGTTGAAGTGAATTCAATAAAACGACACCAATGTCCTTCTTGTAAGGAATCCTTTGGGAGGAAGGAAGCGATGGAAAGTCATGTTCTGAAATGTGACCCTGTTGCTGCAGCCGAAGTGATGCCAACTTGTAACATTTGTGGGCGTCCAATAATGTACGGCAGTATGAAGACGGCGATGGAAAAGCATGTAATTACACACATGTCAGCTGAAGAAAGAGAAGAGTTTTGGAAGGAGAAAGGAAAGGAGAAGATTAAATTATTGTGTCACATTTGTGGGAAAGAGTTTACGTCGAAGCGGATGCTTGAGCGACATGGCGTTGTACATTTGGGTGAAAAGTCGTTCCTTTGTGGAAAATGTCCAAAAGCATTTGATGGGAAATTAAATTTATCGATTCATATGAAACAAGTTCATTGTAAAAAATAAGGAATCCTATATAAAATAAACATGTTTATTGGAATCTGAAAGAAAAATTGTTTTCTGTTTTAATTTTTGTCAGGCATTTACCAACTAATTGATATTGAAATTAAATTAAAGTATTGTTCCCTTTGCTAAATTAAGGTCTAGATGCTAATGAAATACTTTTCAATTATTGAATTGAATACATAGATTTAACACTAGAATTTGTGACGGAAACCGACTTGATTTGATCATTGCGAACTATTCACATAATTGGGTTACAAGTCACACGTTACAGATGAACTGTTCAAAAGAATAATTCTCAATTTTCACAGTTGTGGAAGGCAATAATGTACCAGTTCATCTTCCTATTTCAAAAATAGACTAAATATCGTTGGTAATTCTCTACATAAAATAGTGATCGCTGCTGTCGATAATTATACCAATATATTATTTATTTTTTCAATCTATCTAACTATCCAGCTAACTACAATATAATCAGTCTTTATTTTTGAATTACCAGTCACCAGTACCGTTACATTACCAGTGATTTCTAAAGGTGGATGTACGCAAATACTGTTCAACATATTTAGTTTTGTCAATTTCTTGCGGAAGAGATTTCAAAAAATCACCAAATTGCATGTCGGCCTCGGTGCTAATAAAACAGATCATTGATTGTAGTTGTCGAAATTAATAAATTGTTAACAAAATTTTTTTTTGATTCGTATGATAAAGTAACTTGACACTTACCCTTTTTTTGTTAGAGTCTCATCGCATTCTTTCTTCGTGTGTGTTTTCTCGGATCCTTCTTGTCTAAAACATTATGGTAAAAAAGGACACTAAAATTTAATCCAAATAACATTAAGTGTCAACTATCAACAATCACAATCGTCAGCTTTGTATGCTATGATGGTTCACTAAAAATTACCTTGCAATATTTATAGGTTGCAGATTCGTCCTTCCCATCCGTCTCTCTTGTGCAAACACTAAAACAAATGATTAGTTAATGTTATATTTGGGTTACTTGTTTAATTCATATTGAATTAACTAAAAAAATCGAAAGCATTTACTTTCTTCAACACGGGCGTTGCTTAATTGCATACCGGTGCATGTCTCCCTTTTCCAGTGTTGACTAGCTTCCTGTTGACTTTTAAACTCCTTCTGACATCCCCAAGGACACAAATGTATGCCTTGTTTGGCTCTCTTGCCCCTAAAATAATTAAATTAAATTAAAACTAGAGTATTCGCTGAAATTCAAATGTCATTCATCATTTTTAATGTTATTATATAACTGTGTTAAAATTTTACTCCTCAAAGCCTTGCGGCTTATCCAGAAGGTTAGGAACATTCATTTTGATAAACTGCGGGATTGACTATAGTATCAGTCTGCCGACGGTGTAAATAAAAATCACTATCAAACTGAAAACCCAATTCATTCGTAATTGATAACATAAGTCACGTCATATTGAAGGAATTGAATAAGAGACGTGGGAAGACTTGGACAACGTGATATTATCCGACTGGTTGGAAAATTTCCGAGGCAAGGAAATCCGACGTACAACAGCATGAAATTACTGAAAAGATCTTGTAATCCCAAGTTCATAGTATGTTAGAATAATTGTTAGTAGATTACTAGATCAATTAACATTTTCATACGGTACGAGTATAATTGAAAAGGAAACGTTTATTAACTGCTCAAGAGATAGGACACTTCACTTTAAGGATTGTTTCTTATTTAATTTAATCCCCAGGATTTTGTAGTCACCTTAAAGGTTTATTCGAAATACTGGTCATCTTGACGACCCACCATAAGGAAACGTGCATTCTCCAGAATCCAACTAGAGTTCATGTCTTTTAAAGCACTTGCCAAGAACGTCGATTTTTCTTCCAATTTTATGCGCAATCAAATTCTGCAATTTTTCGCTTTTTTAAATAATTTTTGATAGACTCTTATTACTTCGAGATTAATATACAGGGCCGTACCGATAGGGGAGAGACATGGAGACTAGTCTCCAGCCTGAACCGACCAGCGGCCGTAAAAAGACATGAAACTCAACAGTTCTAGAATCAAAACGTATTGAAACTCGGAATTTAAATTTATGGCTCACGGTTCATGCTGGTGTTATACTTTATGAGATCTTGCTAGCTTGACAAATGAGAAGACAAACTGTACGAGGTAGCTCTGTGAATTCTATGACGGAGATTTCAAGGATAGTAGGTTAGCTGTAAAGGTTAACTTTCAACCGTTAGTGTTAAGGCTGCTCCTTACAGGAGTAAGGTTAAAGGACACTAGTCCTATGATAGCTTTGAATTGTCTTGTTGAGGGCAGGTATCATAATGGATTCCACAAAAGTAACAACTCAATCGGCAATCTAAAACCTTCTGACCCTTCCAGAGAGTGTTGCAACACAGAATTAGGGAGAATGTCGCAAATTAGGGAGCTTTCACT
>JAANSM010001634.1:0-17720 GCA_036850725.1 Orchesella villosa
CATATATACATATTGTGTATATTTTGTTAGAAGAGTCCAGGAAGGAAAGAAAACACATGGGATGCAGATGTGTTGTCTCTGTAAAAGTAGTTTTCTTCTTGGATATATGCTTATACATACATATATGTCTTGTGCTAATGTAATGTCATTCCATTGTGGGAAGTTTGACTGACTTACGAAAGTATGTAGGTTTGCGTTTGTGTACAGCACGCCGATAAAGCACAATACGAGCATGTTAAGTAGACTTGTTTCTACTCTACATCCTCTCTCTCTCTGCACTTTGAAAAACTTTCGTGGCCTGGCACTCACTTTCCATGAACGCCCGTGCGAGCCAAAATGTACGTTGGTGAATGAAGGAATGAATGAATGAATAGTACGCACATGATGATGTTTCACCAAGTTTAAGTATATTTACGAGTAATAAGGATACACATAGTATAGTTTATAAAAACTATATAGTATATAGTACCATAAGCGACCTAACCGACTATAATTGTTGTAAGATTTTCCCATGCAACTGCTGCACAAGATTCCTTTGACGCACATTATACATATGACTACATAACGGAGCGAGACAATGTCACTTCTCCCCACTTTGTATTCAGCGTAATCTGCATCGCATAAAGTTTTCTGATGAATGTGTTCCTTACATCATATATAAGTCTTATATCCGCTCCTCCTGTTACTGTCTACTGAATTTCCTGAAAAGACTTTTTTGCTTTACTAACGGAATACAAATATTTTGAAATTAAATCTACTATGAAGAACAGTAATTAAATATTTCGTAAATCCATCATATCCAATGTAGTTACTGTACACAAAAAACGGAGTCTTATGCAAGTAAATATTTGCACTTTCTTCGTCGCAAAAAGCAATTTCACTGTGCATAATAGAAATTTCCCTCCAGGGTACTAGGTACTAGAATGTTAACTGCTATTTAAAAAAAGTTAAGCAAACTTTAGTTTGAATTTAGAAGCTAAACTTAAAATATAATGCAGTTACAAAACTTGGGAAATTGCTTGGTTGTTGCGTGTTATGCACTTAAGCCAAGCCACCCGGTTGAGGAAAATATAGATGAGAGCTTGGCATATAAAGTGTAACTTATGAAAGGTGTAAAACATTTAGTTAATAGTTACTTCTTTCAACCTAACTCTCTTTCATGTTTAGTGGGTTTGGTGGTGTGGTGGCTGTTGCTCTACTCCCCATTTCCCTTCTGCTTGTCATGTCAAGTCTGTAGCATATATATTTTTTAATACTATTTTTGTTTTAAAAGAGATTCACACAAAGAAATACAAACACAAGAGAGTGTGGTGTGTACATCCATTCTATATCTCTCACCGTCAGTCAGCTTCCAACCATTATTTTCGGATTTTACGTAAAAAAAAACATAAATGAATGTGAGAAGAAATAGCTCACCGTGTTGGTTTTTTATCTTAAAAAGCTAGTGGATTTGTAAGAATTTGGTCTCGTTAGTTTCTTGAATGTTCTTTTCACAGCTTAGAAAAGTGGGAACTCGGTAAAAAAGATAGAAAGGACAAAAAAGAAACGGTGCGTTTCTCAACGCAAAAAAGACATGGCGTTTTCTAAAGGTTGACAAGATTTTTCCCCTTTCTCATTTTTATGTCTCTCGTAGCATTTTTACGAGATATTTCTCGGTGAGGAGTAATAATGTGGGCTTCGTCTTATTATAAATGAGGGAGAGAGATAAGTGCACAGAAAATGAATATGTTCTCGTAGAAAAGGTAGAATAACATAAAGAACTAGGGAATTGGATGGTTTGGCTAAGCTCTTCTGACAAGAATTGACAATTTCAGTGGATTCCAACATCCCCTTCTCTTGATTTTACATACTCTTTCTATTCCCCGGATTTATTATGTACATTTACATTTCCCAGATTTAATCTGATCAGTCATGATTCCAAAAAGTTTGGTTATTCATGATGATGGTTTTAACTTTGGGAACTCATGTAGTATTAAGTACGTACCAATTTTTTGTTTGGGGATTGCCAAAACGTATGATGTAGTTATTATAGATGTTGTATATAAATCCTTCCAATCCTTTCGACGTTTACACTTATCTGTCACTCACTCCGTGAACTTGACCGAATGCGAATCAAAGCTCCAACATGAACTTTTCCAACACAACAAATGTTTGGCAAGATTAACAACGAAAAAAGTATCGTTTTTCAAGGTTAAATAGTTACACACTAAACTTTACACAATGACATTTGCCATCAACATCAGGAAATTAGTTTGATATATTTTTACAATTTTTTATACACTCCTCCAACTTTAACTTTAGAATTTTTTAACATATATATGACGTAAGCAGTAGATTTTGACGTAATTTCACGGTAGAATCACTACTGTATCTACTATATATAAATGCTTGTTTGAATTAAGAACTTAATTTCTAGATTTATTTGTAAAATTCTAGCTTACTTTTTACTAACATTAACGTTTAACGTTCTGGATTTAAATTGTATATAATGTGAATATAGAAAGCATGTACCACTAACGGAAATAAATCACTAGAATCATATAAGATGTGTCATATTTTGAACGTTTAGAACAGTAGCACACACACAAATAACGCGTGATACGTGCGTGTACCACACTCACACAAAATTTATTTTCTCGATTACAATGCGGCAAACTGAGAACTGGATAAGTAGTAAAAACAAGCCCGGTTTGTGATGAGTTCCTTTCCTTTATACCATTTCTACTTAGAGCTGAACATACGAAACAAACTTTTACAGATGCTACAACCGTTCGTATCATACATGTACACGGGTCGCAATGTACAGACCAACTGGGGAAGTCGATGAGATGCGAAGTCTCTTTTTCCTCGTCTCTCTCTCTCGCTAGCTCTTTTACTTCATTCCATGCTTGTGCTCTTCTACTTCAAAGGAAGCACATTCAAACTTGGTTGTGTTCACTACGACGCTGTTCCATCCGTCTAAGACTCTACACTGCTGACTGCAACTAGCAATATCTTTTTTTCTTAACTCACTCTGGTGATATTCTCAGCTCCGTCCGCTTCTTGCTCTTCGTCTTCACTGGAGTGCTCACTTGGATACGGTAAAGAGGAAAAACAAAGTTCCAAAAAATGCTTTGCCTTCACTTCATCCCATGCGTCCCTCTTTTCTTCATAAACAAGGCGGCTCTAAAGTTTGTGTACGGATTGTAAAACTCTTCTCTCTTCCATATAAATATATATATATACAGAATGGCGGCTCTGTGCTGCTGTCCGATTCATTAAAAGGAGACTTGAGAGAGCTCATTGTATACTTAAAATATGCATACAAAATGGTTTATGGCAGATGTTTTAGTATTAACCAAATATGTAATAATAATTTCATACTGCATTTTATTATTCAGTGCAGCAGTGATGCGGCACTTCTGCAGAAACTTATGGTTTCGCAAATTCGGATCTGCAGAAAGAGAAACCCTACTTGTTTTCCTAGCATTATTGAATGCTTTACTTATTTTATATAAGAACGACAACGAACTTGTTTGTGTACTTGGTTGGTGGAAGCTTTTGTGTGTGTGTGTGCGGCCTATATAGAACAAAAACAGAATGGGATCTAAAGGGTAGTCGCAAATATAATAGCTCATTCAGCCAACTCAGTTGGGATTAGAGGGACAGGGATCACTGAAAATATCATGAAAATGTCATCTCAAGTAATTACTTTTAAATAAGAAGAGAAAAGTTTACCTGTGTACCTGAAACCAATTTTTTGGCCATATCATACCAAAACTGCATGGATGACTCTGACTCAGGACAATTTACAACCCTGTATATAATGCCCTCATTGTCATCATCAAATTGTATAGGGATGCTGTTGGCTATAAATGAAGCATGGTTTGCGAGGAATTCACGTTTATTAAACAAAGTCAAAAACGATATATTTGATTGTATTGTAGAGGGAATTCTCCGAGTTAAATTACTTTATTGCTTGTTGGATTCCATGTGCTCGTCCTAACCTTTTTACTTAATTATTTATTACGTACACATGTGACTTACGACTTACGCATGCATTGAAGCCCGCTTAATCACACTCCATTTTTCACATTGCTTTTAAATGAAACGCAGATCTGATAGAACTATAGGATTCTGCCAAGAAGTAATAAGTAGAGCAATGGGCAACAAGATTATCATGCAATTTTGATATTCACTATGTCACAGAGTGACAGTGCGACAAGCACGAAAACAAGACAGGAGTAGCTGTCCCTACATTTCTCTGACATTCGAACACTTTTATCAGAGTAGTGGAGTCAGTTCAGTTGGTGAAGTGAATTCTCTCGTGTAATGCAAACGGGTATGATGGCAGTAAGAAGATGTGCCGTGCATCCTGCATCGCAGTATAGTCTACTCTCTAGCTATCTAGTGTTCTTTCTATGTTACAATATTTTACCATACCTTTACTTTTTTTGTCTCTTATCCTCACACTTTTTTGTGTATTTAAACTATCATTTCTCGGTGATACTCTCCGCTATAGTAGGGAAAGTACTTGATATTCTTTGTAGCAAGAGGAAAGCAAAGCCAGCAGGTCATGTCACCCTTTTACTATACTATACCATTTCAAACTAAAGGGCTGAAAGAATATATATATAAAGTTTTTTTTCTTCCTTAAATCGGGCTGGATAAAAAAAGACGGTTGGAATCGGTTAAGGAAGCAGAGGTGAAAAAAGGGAAAGGATAAAAAGAAGGAAAATAGGAGGATACAAAGTGTAGTTGCTCTCCCGATCCTACTTCCCAACTATATCACTATACATTTATTCACATTAAGTACATGGCCATGAGAGCAGTCAAAAAAGGGGGACTTGTGGTCTCGATTATTATGTTTTGCACGCCCCCGGCCAACTACGTGTGGAACATAAATGATTTCCCTTGACTTGCTCCATCAAGACAAATATCATGTACGACTGAAGCTGATACGTTGCTCCTACCACTACTCACTTCTTCTCTATATATCTTTATAACGATGCATACTGTTGTTTCACAAAAAAATAGCAAAACTAGAACTTAACACAGCGTACTAACTAACTGTTGTTTTCACTATAGATATTCAAAGTTGTACTAAAGGAACAAGAAGTTTCGCATTTCTGCTCATTGGACGGATTTGGGTTAACAAGACCTGCTTTTGCTGATGCTTTTTTGGGCTTTCAGGTATATCATAATTATAGTTAGAGAGCAGCAGCATCAGCACCGCAGACATACCCCCAAAAAAGTAGCAAAATCCATCTCTGAAACTTGGTAATCAAAACTGGATTTTCAATCTTTCCAACAAACTTGGTAATTATTTCCTCATTTTGCGCGATTGTTCCTCCGGATCAAGGCTCATTTTGTTGTTGAGTAACATGAGGATATAGAATCTTTTGCAGGGTTATTGCCTCGTGTTTGATTTTCAACATTCTGCCAAATCTCGACGAATATGCCAAATAAACCCATGTCTTCGTCTTTCCCTTCCCCTTTATCTTTTCTAACTGATGCTGGAATTTATTATTGTCTGTATTCAAATTCGTTTTTTTTTTCATCAAAAATAAAAAGTCCTGTTACAACCGAAAGGTTTTAATTTTATGGCCCTGGCGGAGTCAAAAGCTGAGTATAAAACATTGTACACCCACATTTTTTATCCTAGCACGTATAGGTCGATGCTGAGATGTTGCTGTACTCAACTTATTTGCGCTGTTTGTTGCCGTTACCACACTGCCAGTTTCATTCGGGTGCATATGATGCGCTTGTATATATATCTATATGTTTGTACATCCTTGTGTGAGAGAAAACAGAAGGGAAAACACCACGCAGACATTTCGCAGCAGCAGTATCATCAGTACTTTATTCCTTTTATTCACACATTTACTTTTCCCAGCATAATAAACTAAACTTATATCATTCCATAGTTTTACTGCAAATTCAACCAAGCCCCTGAAATAAAGTCTTCTTTCTGGAAGTAGTAATAATAATAGTGGTAGTGTTAGAAAGCTAAATCGCTTTCCTCCTTAATGCAACACTTTTGCTTTAGGGGCCAAACACATTTTGATTCCTTTCCTTCTCTCTCTACTGGGTTTCTAATATACTTAGGTTGGTGTGGGACGGATGCATGCGTTGGAACAATGAAAAGACAATCTTGATCTCAATCAACCATTTCTTCGTATTTATGGTCTGGCAGTTAAACCTGAAAATATTCCTCTTTCTCCATATTGACTTTATATTTTTTGTCTACTTTTCCCTCAAAACGTATACTTTCCTCTAGCCCACAGTCGTTTTCTCTAAAGCCGTTTCTCCCTAAAATAAGATGGAATTTTGCTCTGTGTAAAACATTCCGATTTAAATACAGCTTTGCAGTTTCAAGAAAATACATTTATACTATAGTTTTTTTTCTGCGTGTGGCATCCTTCTTTAATAGACCGTCTTCAGAAATTGGTCTTTTTAAAGGCAATAATCGAGATTGGAAAGTGTTCAATTCTGCTCAGGATTTTTTGTGTTTAGAGACTTCCATGGGCAAACATGGGGATATTCGGGAATTTATCAAAAACATATCTCGGTGTCTGATGTATTGAATGTATGACTAACATGAATTCCTATGTCGTGCCAAACAAACGTGAATTACAAATATCATTTAATACAGCTTTATACATAGTCACTACTGCAAAGCATTTTAAAAGTTGTATACTCAAGTAAAAAGTCTGGAGTCAGTAGGTTTATTAAATTATCAAATCCATGACAAGTTCCATTAATAATATATAGCAGCCATTTGTACACATGTATATTTGTGTAGTAGTAACACCCAAAAATCTGTGTAAACTCAGCAAACATACTAGTTAATCTGCATGCTTGCTATTGTGAGGTCAAATATTAATTGCTACATTGCCAATATTTCATTGTTTGCTTCCTTTCGGGTTCATTTTACAAATTTTTATTGGTAAAGCTGGGACAATAACGATCACCATTAGATTGCCTAATCAAAATGGGGCTTTTATGTACTTTCAAATAGTTCGCTCTTTAACACATTCCTTCCGAAATTCATAGTGGGATTTTATATTTTGATTGTTTTATAGTAACCTGTGCTTTCAAGTCGAATGAAAGCTTCTTCAGTGACCAAGACCATGCTTTTGTAGATTAGTCTGGTGTAATCTCCAATTCCAGTTCATTTGGCTTAATCGGGTGTTATCATTTTCATCCACACGGTCATTGATTCCCTTGCACTTTTCTCTACGCTTTTATAGCTGCCAACTTTCTCCCCAACGAGTTATGCCCAATTGTCACGCATGGCATGTCATTGGTAAGTATATTCTGAGCTAATGTACAGCGTTTGGATAAAGATTGTATATTACAATTATTACATGAAATACCCTATAAATTTCAAGTTCAAAACGAACCTGGATATGTAATACAGATGTATATTCACACTAATGATTTCCTTCACCGTAGGAGTAAAATGTAAGAACAGCCCCCAGCACGTGGAGTTAAAATTATTTCATTTCTGCTCATATCAAAACCTTGTAAAGGCTGAATTAAATAATCATTCCGAAAATATTGAAGTTTATTACAAGATTCGGATTTCTCAAACGTGCAATTTACCTTGCACACGCCATAGTTGAAAAGTCCTTGAATGTAATCTGGTAAGAGCGCTCAGCAGGCATAAGAGCATCAATATAATGCGCTCTTTCATAAAAAAGTTATTTCCTTAATTTTAAATTGTAAAGATAGCCTTCATCTTTCTTATTTCCACAATAACTGCTTATTCCACTCCACAGGATGTACACAATATGAAATCTAAGATGATTTTCAATTACGCATTCAAACATAATTCAAAATCGTTCTAGTATAAAACAAACCTAATCACAGTAATTGTGTACCACCACACATGTGAAAAAATTGTGGAGCTAAATTACTGTTTTACTCTCAACTCTTCGCAGTCCATGAATGTTTCTCTCAAATTGTAGGCAGCAGCTGAAATGATCATTATTAAGTCGTATCTTTCAAAACCATTACATTTATATGACACATAGAATTCCGCGAATTATTCTTTTGTTCGGCATAACGTCTACTTTTATCTAACGATCTCCATATGGCACCATATATTTCCCCCATATAAAGACGTATAAGTGCTCTCTCTCTCTTTCTGCATTCAACATGATTTGAGAAGGCTGTGAGAGTCTAGCATTCAGAAAACAACTACACCATCATCATCATGCAACCACAGGGATATAATGGGAACAAAAATATCTTAAGAAAGTTCCTCTACTCCCAATCTCGGGGAAAAATCTAGGCTAAAGTTGAAGTATAATCAGCCAATATTTCATCTTCTTTTGAAGAGGCTCGTTGACCAAGCATCCCACATATGAAGACGTGTGTACTTATATGAACCAAAATATATATTTTCTAGTAGACCAAATGTGTAGCATCATCCCCGGTTTGGGGAGTAAGAAAAAAGGTCTCACAGGAAAGTAGCTGACGCGGTGTATGTGTAGCATCCATTTATTCCTAACATATATTAAGGGAAAGAGAGATGTTCAGTGTGTAAACGAATTCCGTGTGTGTTACGTTTTTTACCACACATAGGCCAAAGGCAGCCGGTTTTGGTTTGGTGGAAAGCCACCTTCACAAGTTCAGGAAAATGATGAGAATTGCTTTCGTATTCTATCCATCGTTTTATGAAATATACTCCCAAGTCCTCGTGTTCTTTAACCCGCAATATGAGATTTTAGCGCACGCTTTCCCTTCAGTTACCTACTTCCAATTCTTTTCTCTACGTTTTTCCCCAACTTTAGCCGCTCTCTGCTTTTTTGAAAATGTAGAGATGTGCGGGTATATTTTACTCTTAAATTTTCATTCCTATTTTGGTCTGTATGAATAGAGATCTCTAGATCTCTTCCTTTTTACAAAAACGAAGCGATGTACGTATGAACAAAAATATTACCTTGACCAAAAGTTATCAATTTTGCTCTTTGCAGCTGTGTTTCTGGTCAGCTTTCGCTGAATATGTGAATAGGGTCATTTCAAAAGCAAAAAATCTACATGTAGATTCCAGATTCCAAATTGCTAATTCAACGCCGTGGTTTTCGATGACTAAAGTCAGTAGTGCAGTTAACTTTTAAAACTTACTTTAATTCAAGTTTATTTAAACTACTTGCAAGCAACTATGAGAGAACCGAAATCAACCTTTATTGTGGGCTGCAGAATCTAAAAAAGAAGGGTGAACGGTGAATGGTGAACTATAAGGCTTACAACACACCCTCACATCAGCGTGCATCGTGGCATGACGTATTCATAATGAAAAAGGCAAGGAAGCGCTTTCTAATGTTTAGAATAAGCCCTTATTTTTTTATTGTGAAGGTAATATGTGCAAACACTCAACTCCCCGTTCTGCTTTATAGTAAGAAAATTCAGGTTGCAAAACCATTTATCATGAAATCTCTACAGAAATCGTGTATATAGCTTTTGCTACACACAGCTTCAGCAACTCTTCCAGCCGTGCCACCACATCCAGACACAGAAAAAAGAAGAGCAGGAGAGCAGACTTATGATTAATCACCGGTAGAGAACAGAAGTAGAGCGTCGTTATGTAGTTGTGTGGCACATGCAGTGGAGTAAAGTATAATTCTACTAAGGCTTTTGTTCATTTCGCTTTCATAGTCTACCTGCCCTTATATTATATGTATTTGTTTCTTTGAAATCCTCTAAATGCACATAGCCAAGAAGAAAGTAACTAGAAAGCCTTGTATTATTGTATGTCTATATAGTTGTATCCCTGGGATCAAATTCATAAGGTCTTTTTTGCTGTTCCTCCTTCTTTTTCTCTTGGGTAGTTTTGGTCTCGCATGGAATTGAAATAGGAAATTGACTACATCCTATTTTGGTGCTTGAATAAGCAAAAAACTCAACAGTTCTCTCTCCCTCCCTGTGTTGTGTTACGGCTACAATAATATTGTACTACAGGAACTTTTCTTTTTTCCTGTGTGTAGAGTGTCTACATTTTTGCACTACATTTAATATATCGCTTTTGTGAGAGAGTGTGTGCGTATATATGATCTTTCCCGCACACAACTTTTCTCTCCTAATAGAGATATTCATGAACAGTTACGTGCTCCAAAAGACAGGAAACACAAACAAGGTGAAGGTTCAAGGCTAAAAACCTCATATTATACTTTATTACAAGTCTTATTTCGAGATAACAATTGAACGCATGTTTTGTAGACTGTTTCATTTTCCTGTGTGTACGAAAACTACGAGACGAAACAAGTTTTGCTTCTAATATTGTGGAGGCAACTAGATACTTTTGGATTTTAACCGGTAAAATGCACGACGGGCACATATACTAGAGTAAAAGTTTGGCTGTTAACATTGCAAAGTTTATTGGTGGGTGGTCTGGTCTTGATTTGGTTGATTTGGTTTACGCATTTTGTAGCGAAATTTATGGTATGTGAAGTTAGTCATGCGTTAGTTGTCCTTTAAATATTTTAATACTTTTGGGGATACACCAAACATCACACACACAAGTCTTGTATGTTAACAAGGATATAGATAGGCATTACAAATGCCTATCTAACCTGATTGTATGTAATACCCAACAGCATGACCATCGTATTTATGTATTCATTGATTTACTTTCGTAATTGTACTTGTGATTTTTCCTGTAAAAGTAATGTTCGCATCGTACTTTTTCATTATAAATTTCAATTGCGAATTAAGCGTAAATGAAATGGTACATATGGATTTACTCTAAAAATTTGCACCCATCATCTCCTATAGTGGCTCCGAGTATTTGCTACTTAGCTAGTACATATTGCATTCGTTAGTATACACTATATATGTAAGAGTATATGGCTCTGAATTGAATTGATATATGATTGTATCAACATTTGACCGAAATATAAGATTTACATATTACTTATACACGTATTTGTCTATGTAAAGCCATAACCCACTCATTCGCACATACAATATGCATGAGGACAAAAAGAAGCCTTTTCGGGGGTAGCGGGTAGTAATTTGGTTTTGGAGGCTCGTGACAACACAACTCATTTCTCTTTGCTATTCTTCCAGCTTCCCTGTAAGGCTTTTGAATGGAAGTTCTCTATATAAATTCTGAATAGTGTATTGCAGTAGTAGATAAAATATGTCTTACAAAAATATCTACACAAGGTTTTTTTTATCCAATTCCCTAGCCCATTCAAGTAGTTATTGTTCATTGAATGAATGTGATTGTCATTATTATGGGGCTAGTAACTAAATGGAATACATATTGAGATGCAGCTTCATATTGAATTTATTGCAGTGTGACCCCGTTAATCCACTCCATCTGAACTACGTTTCAATAGGGAAAAGCCTTTTCATCACTGACATGGTTATGTCGTCGGACTTTCGCGAAAACAGTTACAAATGCTATAATTTAATGTGACAGACAGGCGTAGCAGAACTAGAGCTGCTCACTGCTCACTTGCCTTTCTAGATAATAATATGGACTGTGAAGGGAATAACAATATATACTCATAATGTGGGTCTCACGCAACTCAATGGTAGTGGTACGAGAATCGCATTATAATATACCACGCGAAGGATAAAATGCGTGTCAGAATAAACCGCAACAAATTGTGAATATATACAACTGATGGGATGGATTTATATGCTTTTGTTCTTCATTATATCATCATTGATGTAAAGAAGCGCATGCATTACTCAGACAGCATGTGACGGCAGAGAAGAAATGACATGACATTTATTCAGAGGAAATCAGTTTTATGAATGTAGTGAAAACGAGCAGCAGCATGAGGTTGCTTGCTTACGATTGAGATAATATTTGAAGCACAGCGGGGGCACTTATTTGATACAGATTTCATAAGAATTGGATTTTATACATTTTTTAGATAACTTTCGGAAATTTTACTAGAACACGTGCTTCTAATAAGTAGGTACTTAGAAGCAAAGTCCATATATTTTTTTATATTTTTGTCTATATACGTGTATAGTATAGTCGTTCGTAACCTCAGTCATCCAATAGTAAATACTATATGATCATCATCAACCTGATGAAATAATGATTTTCTCAGCTATCTAGCAATCTGGATAATATGTACCATTTCACTGGTACATTTCACTGAACTAACAGCTGTGTATTAGGAAATATGAGAGTGGAGCTCAGTGTCTAATATACATCTGAAAGATACTGGTCTACTACGAAACTAAAATGATATAACATTTGTACAAATCTTGTTGAATGCAAAGGTTTGCAAAAAAATTCTGTGTACTAGGTTATTGTCATCTTGGGAGGAGCTGGAGCATTAATTAATGTATGGAGTATATACACAATGAGTATCAGCGTATTACCATCATGTTCTCTTTTAGTTTTTTGGTCTCATACATGCTTAACGCAACAAAGAGAGCTATAAAAATGGAGCTACTAAATTACTCTTCTTCACTTCTTAAAAATACTAGAAGATTAATGATAACTGTATATACGTTTTATTTACAATGTAAACAAAAGGTTTGAAACATTTGATATGCATATAGATTTAATGATAAATGATAGCAACTTTTGCCCACAATATATATCTGGCACAAATTTGAAGAGATTTAATTTTGGCAAGTTTGTTTGGTTAGCTTTCACCGTTTTTTGGCATACAATCTCTTCTTTCAGGTAAAGAAATCCCTGACTTATGTATTGTCTGTGTTTCATGTACACTTATATATACGTATTTAGATTTCTTTATTTCCTGCTCGATTTTCATCCCCACCCATTACGTGAATCAGAAACAGGGATCCTCCAACCAATATATAGGCTCATATACAATCCTTAATGCCCCATTTCGGGTCAAATCACATTGCGGCCCAAAATTAAGCTTAATGACGGTAATAAGGAGAGATAACGCCATGAAATGGTCATCAAAGCAGAACTCGTGCTTACTTTTGGTGAGCAGCACGTTTCCTAAAAAAAAGCATCAGCACAAGCAGAAGCATATAGCAGCACACACTAACCAGCATTTGTATATCTAGTTTGCTTTCACTTACAGCTTTCCAGCCAACTTTCCAGCTCTAGTTGAAGCACTATAATTTGTATACATACATTTAGCAAATGTAGAAAAAGAAAGTGAGAAGGAGTAGAGAGATAGAGAGATGGATACCTTTTTGCTCTATTCTTTTTCTTCAACATCAACTTGCTTTCTTCCCCCTTGACTCGTGTACTCTTTTGTGAGTGAAGTACGTATGTATGTGTGTAGATTTATGGGGGTAAATCAAGAGTCAGGAGAGTTCTTAAGACAGATTAGAATAAATGAGAGTCTCTCCTAGCATCCCATTGCATAGCTTACGTGTAGAGCACCGTATACTTGCATTAAACACAAGAAACTCTGTGCAAATGGATAACGTCATGAGGTTGGTTACTCTTACTCGTATAGATATATAAAGCTGTGCACAAAGTGAGCAAATGTAGTTTGTAGCGATGCTTTTTGCCCTACAGCTGGCCATTTCACTCTTATATCTACTTGTAGGCCGCGCAGTCTAGAAGAAGTCTAGATTTTATGTTTCTCTAAACTTTCTTGGGTGTCTGCATATGATTCTTTTATGCATATCATGACCCTTACACGTAAGTTACTCACAGGGTTTATATAACAATGCATTTATAATAACAACTTGTTCTTTATTCCAGATAGGCGAATCAGGGTAAGTAAAGACAAGATAGGAGTAAGAATGAAGAGCTATAAAGTGCCCATTTGCCTGCCCTTCTTGTTGGAATGTTTCTCTGTATGTAAAATCATCTTCTACTCCACCAACACCAACTCGTCGTTTTTTTCTTCCTTTCTATGCTTTATTACCCAAGTTAAAACTGCCTCAGTGTGCGCCCAGGACTCCTTTTTTCTGTTCCCTTTTAATGTTTCGCGTGTATGTACATGAAATAAAAGTACATTTATTCCTTATACCTTATAAAGCTAATGTTTTTGTGTATTTTTTAACCTCCCGTTCCCGTCGCAGTACTTGAAATTCCCAAACATTATGCGAATCACAATGATATAGTAGATTGTAACAACGTGGCTGACTGGCTTTGTATCTTGGCTTCGTCTTTGCTCTCGATTATTATATGTCTTCGCCTCTTTCATCCGCTAAGCAGTCCAATGGCTTCTTGTTTACTTTAAGATGAGGATGTGAATGGGAGAGTTAGCACAGAAGATATTTCTCTGACCAGAGGGGTATAAAATGGAAAGAAAGTTGATAGCGTGGAAGACGCGAGCGACAGCATAAATTTATGCTGATTTGCCATTGCGTAATTGAAAGTTATGGCTAACCCTTCTCTTCTCCTTTTTTCTTGCCTTTTTTCCCTTTCAAGTCCCCACGTTTGTTTTTTATTTCTAAAGAGTAAAGAGACAAAACATACATCAACTTAAGCTAAATGTATATACAGAGAGCTTCCTTTTTTGTTTGGAAACAATCTTGTTTGTTTTTGTGTGTATGAGCCAACTTAAAGCAATACATTATGGATGTGTGTAATATGTATAGAAACGTTCCGTCTCTGCTGCTGGCTGTTAGTTTGGCTTCGCTCTCTAGTAAATAAGTACATCAGCCGCTTGCATAACTCATTCCAGGATTCCGCGTAAGTCATTAGGAATGGAAAACAAAAATCTTGAACTTTAGAGGAATCTACACAAGCAAGAAGAGCATATTATACACAATATTTTGGTACAGCCATTCATTTTTGCTGCGTTACTTTTTCCCGTTTGTTGTTAGTAAAAATATAACTAGCTCTTTCTGGTATGGTCTTGCTCTTGTCTCCACTTTTTTCATTCTGACACCCTTTCTGTTTTATATTTCCATACAAGCTGTGTATATGTGTGTGTTGCAGCAGCCCGTTCCAGCCAGCAGACTGAATATCATCCAGTTTTTACCAAAGGAAAAAATATGACGCATTTCAAAACAATTTATGCAAAGTAAGCAAAGATAAGCTTTGTATGTATGAAGTCGTTTTTCTTGCGTTGAATTTTCGTGCACGCGTTTTTTTGCATCAAAAGTCTTAAGGCAGAAACGATCTGCCTCTTGTCTGTTCAGCATCCTCGTTAAGCGGTGTGAGTTGAAGATTTATCGTTGCGTGATTCTTAATGAGTGAGGGCTGTGAATTCAGAAATTACGGACTTTTATGGTGGTTCATAAGTGGAAAACGAAAAGCGGAATGATGAATAAATCTGGGAATCCATTTGTAGGCATGTGCGTTTAGATGAAGAGAATTGAAAGTATTAGATGTGTTTGAATGACGACGGACGCCCAGAATGGTTTAGCTACATGCTAAGAGACTTTGGCTCATATAATAAGTAGGGGCATAAAAAGTGAAAAGGGGGAGCTAATTTGACTAACTTTCATCAACCTTGCTAATACTTGGTTGAAGCTTTTGGTAATCAGGGTGGTTTAAACTTGAAGTTTTTGTGATTTTCTAGATAAATGTTCATTGAATCGTATATTCTCTGAATGAATTTTAAATTTTACTCTAGATTGTGCTTATGAAGAAAAAACTTGTTAGAATCGTTCTAACAAGGGAAGGAGCAGGTGCAGCAAAGTTTGATTTAGAATAAAGAATAATGCGGTGTGTATGTTTTTATACACATATATACTTCCGTATAGCGTTGATGAAGACGGAAGAGAAATCAGTCATTTTGATAAATTTGATTGTTGAGGCGCTGTATTGATCTTCCTTAATTTAAAAATCAAAATGTATTTGCATGATATATTGTGTGTGGTTGTGGTTCCAAATTCCATTTTATGTCACATGGATTAGAGGGAAGACTGAAAGACTGGAAAGCCCTTCGATTGAAGTTAAAAAGTTCGCTCTTTTATGGAGGTCAGATTTGTAACGAGCCCTCTTTTCATTTTGTGTATCTGTCCATTGTAACTTATAACTTGCTGCTATCTCCTCAAAAATTAAATTGCATGTTGAAACAAACGGAATCATTTATCGGTTTGTGGTAGCTTAAACTAACACCATCCATAGTATAAATCAATGCACTTTTTTCTATGAACCTTTCAATCCTTTTAAGCCTTCTATATTAACCTTTTCTATGAACTAGGACTAATTACAACACACATATTCATACTTTTCTTATACAATTGAACACGTTTGTGCAATTTTGATTTGAACTTGTAAAGAATGTTTTCACTGATATGGTTTATTGCTCATTGTCATATACGTCAAATGTTTTATCTCAATATCATTCTGCATGTGCCGCTTTATCACAAATATATTTTAAAACAAGAGAGTGTGGTCCACGGTTCTCTCCCTATCCCCAGCTGCTATAATAACCACAAGACTAGACAAGAGAGTTCTGCTTCTGTTCATTCCCGAACTGCTACTAGCTTTATTTCCATTCAACATACCATTTTTATACCTCATGAGTACATTATGCTACATCTCGTAGCTCATAATACACGTTTACACATGCGTAGGATACACACAAAGGTACTTGTGTATCATCCCCGTTGCACCCTCCACCCCCAGAGAACTCAAATACTGGTATACCAGCTCCCTCCCCCGCACAATAAAAGTGGGAGAAAGTTATTGGGTATACGTTCTCCAACTTTCATAACAATAATTCATACAAGTAGGTAGGTAAAGGTAGGTGCATACATAATATATCATCGAATACATATACTCATAAACTGATAATCAAACAATTATATAAGGTATAATAGTAGTAGCAATCATAAATATCATGAACAAATAACATTTCATAATATCTTCAATAATCAATTTCAATAACCAATTTCAATAATCAATTTCAATTACAACAATAACATCATAATTTCAATAAGTTCATTCACAAACAATTCATTCATATAAACACAATACAATTTCAAATCATATCATGTATCATATCTGGTTTCAACTTCAGACACAATGTTGTATATCTTGATAACTGCAAACACGATGCTGCAAATCTTGACGTTGCATATCCGCCGTTGTGAGGCAGAAACACATTTAGAACTGCAAAGTCAAATCACACAAAGATTCATAAGATACACACCAAATATTTTTGTATTCATTACACAAATCTTATAACAACAAACAAATCTTTTCAATAATCATTTCTTACTTCAATATATTTTTAATTTAGTACACATGAACAATATTCATGGAACTTTAACAAACCTTCATTTCATTTAGCTCATTCAAACAAATATCAAACATTAATAGCTCAACTTCAATACATTCAGTTGCTTTCAATCAACAAAATATTCAAATACCTTCTTAAACTTTCAACTTAAACTTCAAGTCAGTAATACCATTCTTACTACGGTCTAGTGTCAAAGGAAAAGGTAGGAAAATATTCTTTAACCCATGAGGTGAAAAGTCTCAAAGTCAAATTCGTCAAAAAATCCTATCCTTACTTCAACGATGTTAAGATTTCACAGCTTTTGCTACGCGTAGACTTCCAAAAAACTAAAAATCTATTACCCGTACAACAGTACCAGACTAAACATACCTTTTCTTTCTTTCATATTTAAATTCAAGTCAACTTAAAAAAGGACAAATTTAAACCAATCTCAAATCACACAATGAGCTCAACCTTTCAAAAGAACAAACTTTGCGAAGGAATAAATTAAATTTCAACTTAAAATAGAATCTCAAATATTTAAATAATTTCTATCTCAATAAAACTCTCAAGAAAATAAAATCTTAATAGAATTTTAACAACTTTAACAAACAAATCTCAATGTCAACTTAATACCAATTC
>JAANSM010001635.1:0-17714 GCA_036850725.1 Orchesella villosa
TGATACTGATTGTAAGATCACTAACGCGGACCAGCTATAGAGGCCTTAAATCTGTTAATTTTCACAGATGCGACCGACCAAACCAACACTGGTCCACCGTTAAAAGTTTTCACCATCCGCTTCATGATGTATGCTGTGCGGTTGGATTTCAACGGAGTACTGGAGAAAGACAAGGAGGCAATACTAACATTTATGATCCAAGAAACACTACGTTCTCCCGAGGCTCACAGAGCCATATATATATAAAATACAGTTGTACGTATATAAAGCTTTATATGTACCTAAGTACTTTCTTCCACAACTTCTATTTGCAGAAGAGAACTGGGTATCGTATTGAATGTGCATTTAAGAATATTAGCCTCTCTCCAGGTACATACACACATGTGCATAACTCGCTTCTCTCTGTGTGTATGTGGCTCTTTCCCATCGAAGCAGGAGATGTAAAGTAAAATAGTGACGGAGAAAGGAACTTCAACTCTCCTTTTGCAATACTCCTGCTGCTGCTCCTACTGGAGCATGTTCAACGGAGATGGAGAGAGTCAGAGCGAGCAGGAGAGCCAAAGAAGCTAGTGCACTTGTGCCAGGAAAAGAAGTGGCTATGAAGATATGTATGCTCCATTTATTGCACTACTACTACTCCAACTCCCTACAATTTCTGGATGTCATGCCACGTACGTACTACGAACTATCCTCCATCAGCCATACTTTTCCTTCCTCTTTTATCTTTGTGATATCTCATAAAGGCAATTCCATTCCACCTCCTATTTACTTTTCCTATATTCTTTGCTCAAAGGTTTTAAAAAGTGTTCTGTGCCGGTTGTGTAAAGCTCCTCTCAGCCCCTTCAAATATTTGGACAACAGAATATTTGGTGAAAATACAAGTACCAAGCGGAAAACTAAATGGTAAAAGAAGTTAGAACTGATGAAAAGGAAGAAAAGCCTACTAGTTAGCGTTTTAAAACTGTCTAGTGTAAATTGAAGATGTCATTTGTGTTTTTAATTTCTATAAAAGCATATGGCCATGAAAGAAAAAGGTTATTCAACGGTTCATTAAGATGAAAATGCAGCATAAAATTCATGTACAAAGTATATCCTCTGCGTTTTTCCAACCCCGTTACATTCATTTAGGCACAAAGGTTTTTAAGCTGTTGCGAAAAAGAGGACGCCATAAATTGGTAAAAGCTGCATTTTGGCAAACCCCCACTTACTGAAGGACGAGCCAAACAAGTTGAGGTAAAAGCTAAAAAACTGTTTTAAGGCTCTAAAAGAAAATGGTTGTACATTAGATAGCATTGAGTTTTGTTTGTTACATGCATTAAATCCTTCTTTTCCCTTCCCATAAATGCAGCAGTCGGTTGCTCAGTGTAAGTGCAGCGCAATGGACATGGAAGTTAGCCAGCTAAATTGTATATATACGCTAGCAGCAAAACACACAGCAAGCAAGTGCTTTTAAGCAAAAGCAGGAAGTTGGGAGAAGAGAGAGGGGGAGGAAAAAGTAATACAGAATTGCATGCTTACCTATACCTACGCAACAAAAATCTGTCCTTTCTGCATAGGTGGGTGGCTCATATCATATAAGGAGAAGGTAAAACGATCAACATCAACGTAACTTACATTTTGGTAAAATATACTAGTGTAAAGCGAAAGTTCAATGTCTGGAATGTGACTCAAGTATATAAAATGCACTACGAATCTTCCTAGTTTTCGGCCCTCTTAAAAATGCTTCCCCTTCTTCGTTTAATCTAGCTTTTGGCTACAGTTCTTTAATAACATGATATCGTTTCCCATTTTCTTTCCCTAGAAAAATGTTTGTCTTGTTCTAACTTGAATAGCGCTCAAGATCTCCAAAATTTTCTTGTGCGCGTAAGATTTGGTATAGTTGATATGAGTGTATATACCTCGCCCACAATTTCTCAATCTTCATCCCCACTTTCTTACAACGAGGTCGTCTTTCTATGAAAAAAGGAGAGACAATAAGACACAAAAAGAAGGGGGATGTCGAGCAAACTCACTCTTCCTCAGTGTATATTTTAGGGATGTTAGTGAAGCGCAGTGTTGAATGTAATATTTACTGTGTGCTTTCAATAAGAAGGAGAGGAATGAATATGACAAAGCAGGAAAGAAATGTAAAATGAATGGAAGGAGAGTGGAGTAGAGAGGAAAGCCGGAGCTGAATGAGCTGATGAAGCATGAAGCTTTTAAGAAAAGTTAGTGCTAGGAAAGACGAACAAAGTCCTTTTGTTAGTGGGGTTTTCTGTTTTCTCCTTCTCCGAGAAAGCTTTTCTTCTTTTCCCTTTTTGGATTTCATAATTTCGAGTATTGGATTTGCAACCCACCAGCCACCATGAGTAATAAAGTAATATATTAGTATAGCACAGCTTATTATAGGACTTACAGTACAAATGAGGGAATAAAGAGTATATGCTAAAGATACTATTAATTTTATACTTTCTTCCGGTGAAAATACTATAGAGTATTCTGAGAAGGAAGGTGGTAAAGTAACAAGGGACCAAATTAGAGCTAAACTGAAATGTCTAACACTAATATATTATGACAAAAGAAGATGGCAGACAATCTAATGAATTAGCTGTTTTGCAACGAGTTGGATAGATCTGAGATGGATAAAGCCCCAAGTACATTAAGTAGGACTGGTATATACATGCGAGACATTGCAGAAGAATGGAAGAAAATGAATTAATGCGGATTGCAGACAATTCAATAATCAATCTATTTCAAATTCATGTGTGCTGAGCATGAAACGCCTACGACGCTACAAACTCTAGGTACCACTATGATAGCTGCAAGGAGGACTCTTTGTTCGTTTTAATTTGATTGTTAGCCATTTTCTTCATCTTTCAGTAACTAACAATTTTTGAATCTATTATAGATAACCATTCATTTAATAAGTAAGGCTCTGAGATGCCCATTTGTTTTCGCATTGATTACTTGCTTCGAAATATACACAAAGTAGACTTACGATTAGATCTACTTCTAAACGTTGCATTCGATACATCTTCAGTCTAAGTAAACCTGCGGTAGATAATACAACGTTCAAATGAAGCGTTTGTGAAAAGAGTTTTGTACACCTAAACATTATGAAGACAGACTTGTTTTTCTTGCTACAAAGGAAAGCAAATCGACGCAAGAACAAATGCATGGACTATATAATATAGAGTAAAAGTAAGAAGCATGTGAAGCATCATACCAGGCTTTCACTTTGAGGAAGCATCTTATTAGTCAAAGGATAAAGTGTATAGAGCAACAAGAGTTACATTACAAATCTTCATGAATTCAGAAACTTAGATTTATTCCCATGCTTGCTTCCCACTTCCCAGATTTTGTTACAACTACAGATGAGGATGAGGTGAACTTGGGCGATGGTGTGCTGTTGGCAGTGCATTGCTTGTGTGGGTGAACGTAAGCATGTAGATAGATGCACATCGATTCGCATATATATACACAGTAGAGTGACAGAAACCAAAGAGATTTCTCTTGTTTAACCTTAGGATTAACTTTTACTTTATTCAACGCTCAAGTAGGGGTAGCCCTGGGTAGTTGCGGCAGCAATGCTTGCTACCTGATACACAATTTCTTTCCTAACCCAAAGACAATTCTTGCATATAAAACATGACTATATTGTATTTGGGATTTGGATTTTGGAAGGAGTTTAGCACGACAGAGAGGTATGACACAAAGGTTCGTATTATCATACATCAAGCTAACAAACAAGTCACTACTTATAACATTCAATATTATATATGTAGGTAAACGACGAGCTCATCCGGTTTCATTTTTTTGCCAAAAGGCGTCTTTACAACTATGGCTGGATCGATAAAATTCTTATTAGTTCCTACACAATGCTATGCTCCTTCAAGTGAGATACTTGCAAACGAAAAGATATTGAATACAATCTTCTTCCACCGTTCGCACATCGTACACACGATCCATGCACTTTGATTTAGGAGCTACGTCTTAAGCTTGATTTTATAAACTTCACTGATTTTATTAGCTGATAAAGAATAAAGACAACACAAATGACAGGAAATGAGCCAATTTTTTAAATGCACGAACTCACTTTCTATTCATATGTAATGTTAAATATACTTAGATAGTCCGTGGTAGACAGGCGTGTAGGCGCTCAATGAACTTTCTTAGCAGTAAACTTTCCCGTCAATACAAACTTGATGTGAAAGTAGAGGCAGCATTTTCACATCTCATATGAGTGCTTGAGAAGTAATTATAGAGATTCTATATGCACAACTCTCAGATTCTCAGAAACACGAAAGGTGATCGTGAACAAGCAGAGATTTAAAATATCATTTACTTTCATTTCATCTATAATGATGGTGGACCTAAAAACAAAGTATAGTTATATAGTAAAATAGTATTAATGGCATTGCCTCTGCTGTATCAGGTGAATAACTATAGCTATCTCAAGATTTCATGCTTATTTATGGCTGAAAATGATATTCTCATTAGTAAACTTCATAGGAAATTATTATCTCATTAGGACGAACAACTCATCATGAGTGTGCTGGTGAGTCTTGTACCAGTAGTTTGGAGTTACGGAAACTCTAACTGTCCTTCACAGTGATTTGATCATCTGCAGCATTATAAATGAATGAACACAAGGCGAAGACAACAGCAGCAGTATCACATCAGTTCAAGCTTTGTAATGCAATTATGCACTGCAACAGAATAGATTGGAAATTCCTAATAACAATTTTATGAACATACATACTAGTAATATATGACCATTCTTGCATGTTTGATGATGATTATGAGAATAATTACATAATCATTGCATTCGTACAATGCCTTTGATTCAATAATTTGTTAACAAGTATTACCCAAAATGATACTGAAGTACATTTAGGAGTATTGATTGTTACTTATGAAAATCAGTTCAACATGATAGGAATGAAAATTGATTCTACAAAGCAAAGACAAGTCAATAAGTTCATGTCTAAGATGGACTGTGACTTCTGTTGAATTAGGTTGTACTGCATGTTAAGGCAACATAGAGCATAAAGGTATGCTTTATTGCTTGAAGTTCTGCGGGAACAAACAACAATACATCTTCATGATGATGATGATGAATGTTAAAAATCAGGCAGTTTGAATCTGATATTGTTTAGCGTTTTTATACTCGTAATATAGATTATACAGACTTGTAGATGTTTCGAGGCGTAGTAAACGAAGAGTCCGTAAAATCCAACACTTCCGATTCAATATGGAGTAGAAAACACGATTTTTTCGATCGGTTTTGTTTACATTAATCTTCGTCGTCTTCCTCGTCTCCGCCTATGTCTAAATCTTCCATGTCCTCAAACAGGCTCTCATCTATAGGAACGGCATCGTCACCTGGAAGAAAAAAGCGATATATGTCTAGCATCTGAATGTAATCTGTCCTCTGAAATGATCTGATGAACGTCATTATCTGTTCAGTGTGTCGGCTTTTACCATCATCAAACGTAAGATCCGAATCGTTAAGTGTTTTATCACACATAAAAAGTTCTCTTCCCGTTAACTTTTTATTTGACGTATCCTTTTCCTTGGAATCTACTTCTTTCCTTTTTAATATGGACATTTCAGCATCAAATTTTGTTTTCCACTCAATAAAAGTTTGAATTGTTACTCTAGTTCCTTCAAACCGTTTCTGCAATAAAAGAGTCGTAAGCATTGACAAAAGGAGTAAGGAATTAAATACAATAGTGGTTGAGGATGAACTCAACACAATCTTAGTACATAGTAACGCGAAAAAGCCAATGCAATGTACCTGTTCTTCTTCTTCCTCTTGCAAACGCTTCCTTTCCTCCGCAGCCTCTTTTTCATTCAACGAAGCGTCCCACCTTTCATTAAGCCATTCTAAAGCTGCTGACACTAGGGTGAATATCATTGCCATTCCTGTATTTTCTTCTGCCTAAAAGAAAAACCCCATTTCATCCATAACTTTAGTTAAACCGCAAGAAAAAGAAAACAATGTGCTTCGCATTAAAATAATCTCAAAAGCCTACCTGTTCAGTTAACACCTGAACTAAATCTTCACACTCCTCCGGCTCCAGATTTGTCAAGTCATCTTCTTCACTAGGCACAACCTCCATTTCTGGAACTTCTTCAGGATACTTCGAAGTGAAAGTAAATTTTAACAAGGCTGTAAATCCCTCCCCGGTGTCTTCGAACTCTGCCGTTCTTGTGATAATTGTAAAGCTAATTGGATCATCTGACAGAACTGCATGAAACAAAAAATAAAGTTTTTACTTTCCGTGACGGTTATCATTATCAATAAGCTATAGAATGAGCCATTTCATGTTACAAATAAATTCTGAATTCATACTTGTATACTCCGAAGGATAAATTGCTTCCAAGGCCTCCAGTTCGCTTCGTTGTTCTTCAGCATAATCCATGGTTAACTATTTATTTACAATTTATATTGCAGTCTCTTCTCTGAAAACTAACAACTAAAAGTAGCACGACTACAGAGAGATCACAGATAAGCCCTAAAGACTTGACCCGATCCAACATCCAACTTAAATCTTTCATTCACTTTCCTGTCACCTGTCCACAAAGAATCAGTATTGGTGATTGTTGAAAAGCAATAACAAAAATACGTTGATTTAAGAACTGTTTCGAATTCAAAACGTCTTCACTTCACATACTTTCTTTCTTGAACTTGAAGCACAACTAAAGAAACATGTGCATTATGATTGTCATATTGTCAATAATTCTCAATCCCAAAAATAAGGCATATCTTCAATCTGTATGCATGCGTCCCGTACAAAACCAATATCCATCCACATATCCACAATACAATCCACACATCTGTACATAAAATTGAATCTCTTCTGCTTATTTTTTGATACCTTGTCTTATGTACATTTTAAAACTGGTGGTACAAATAGTACTTCATGATTTCTGCAGATCAGCAGATGAGACTACAAGAAGACGAAGAGAAGAAGAAGAATTTTTATGCATAAGCAAAAATGCATTTATAAATGGTATCTGCAATATGTACAACCGACAAATGACAAACAAACCTTGTCCATGTATAATATGAATACTACATACTTTCGTATACTGTTGACGTGTTGACTGTCGTCACTAAAAAGCTTTACATGGACATGATTTTAGTACATTTTTCGCTATATACATCTTTATGTGAGAAATAAATGTATTTTATAGCAACGTGCTTTCACAAATTATGTATGTGTACAATGTACACTTTTTTCGTATAGATATAGAGATGATTAAAAAGATACTTCGGAACTTGATACTAGAATGGAAGTGTAGTTTTTTGCTGGGTCTCTGGGTCCTGGCATAAATGAACAAGTTGGATCATGTTCTTTTCAACGTCTGCTCTTGTAAGATAACTTTTTTATCGACATTCCTATATCCTAAGAGCCTTCTTTCATCAAATTATCATTTGAGTTTGTTAAATGTGGAATCGTGGTTTGTGACTTACTTGACTTGAGGAATTGGATTGGTTGCATGATAAGATGAAGTTTATCCACTTTATCCTATCTATCATCTATCACTTATGCTTGATGCTTTAATCACTGAATACAGAACACAGAATAGGTAAATTCTATACTTATGGCTTATGAAATATGTTACCTGTAGCCTCCATTTTTATGGACGTTTTAAAAATTATATTTGAAGTTACTGTGAACTTGGAATTTATCGTTTTTATTGAAAATTGGAATACCAGGTCACAGGTCCAGCATCTGTTTGCCAATGTTGAAGTCATACGATGTACGAGGGATGTGAGGAAAACACTGCCCTACTGTAATCTGTAGATTATCTCTGGTGTCAAATAATGCTGATTGCAATTAACTAAGTCAACGGAAAGGTTGTCATTCTGTTAACATAATGGATGCTGAACCCTCAGTTTCAGTATCAAGTTCTGAAGAAACGGGCGATGATTCAGATCTGACGGATTATGAGCCAGATCAGAAGAAAAGAAAAGTAGATAAAGGTCCAGGAAGTGGGGAAAGTCATAATACAAGTGTCATGTCTAATACATCTGGCTCCAACACAGCAACAGTTGCTCATCAAGGAGAAAATGAGAATTTAGAGAATGATGACAATGTTCCTAATAACCCTGACAGTGTACCAAGCAATAATAGCACCAACAATGCAAATGTGACCTCTGATGTAGAACCTAAGCCTGTGACGACCTCGTCTCGTAATACCATAGTTTTACCTCGGCCAATGTTTTTCAGTAGATTGCCATTGTTGCAGTCACTTCGATCTTACCAGGACCACGAACGGGTACATCCAAATAGTGAACGACTTCATCTAAGGACACAGTCGGGGAGAAGGATAACGATAGCGAATGCTAATAGGAGAATTCGAAGACGTCGTGGGAATGACAATGATACTAATTCGGATAGTAGTAGTAGTAGCAGCAGCAGCAGTAGCTCAGGCTATATAATCGATGACCTTGATCCGATGGATGTTAGTGATGTGGAATTGTCTCCTCCTGATCCTCCACGAAATCACAATAGACAACGGCGTAACGCAATATTTGAAAGACGGGATCCTCCGCCTGGTGCTTTATTACTTAACGAAGATGATCGTGTTTTTCAGGATCAGCTAGAAGTTGCTTCAGTTTCCGATGAGAATCCGATTGAAGATGAAAATTCTACTTCTGGGGCTGACGAGCAAGTAAGGATAGGAATTCGCATTTTAAAATGCTCAAAATCGACGTATAGTCAGATTTTTAAATGAATGTTGAATGCATGTTTTATTCAGCAGCCTAAACCTATTTTGGTACGGAATGAAGAAGCCACTGTGGAAGAAACGGATAACAATTTTGCTGATGTGGAAACAGTACGCACTGACGTTGATTCTGATGATGATCAACCGAGCTCCCCAAAATCAAAGGAATTACTGTCTTCTGATTCGGAACTGTCCGACAAAGACAAATGGGTCTGCACACAGTGTAAATCAAAGTCCATGCCACACTTCCGGTACTGCTTAAAATGTTTTCAGGTAAGTTTCGAAATAACTACTATTTGGTATTTTTGTATCAACATTTGGTTTCATTTGCTGTTGGGTAAACAGTGGGTTTATATTTCTGCTTAATGTTATTCATAGATGAGGCGGAGTTGGCTTCCTCAAAGACCATTATCGCGAAGGCTGAAAAGAAGAAAAAGGGCCGAGAAAACATCGAATTCACTTAACAATTCAAGAACCACTCGATCATCCTGTGTGTCTGAATGTGACGATGTAGTTGATGGTGCTGTAAATCCACAAGTGGACAACTCAAAGTCCTTGTCAGCATCATCTCTGACAGTAGAAGAAGCTCATCCTAGTTCATCATCGAACTCCAACATTGTCCAAAGAAGTTTACCTAGTGGACCCGAGGTTAACCTCAACCAAGCGTTTTTGGTGGACGCGAACTCCGAAGCAACAACTAGAATACCAAATGAATCACCTGGAAATGTCATCTTTCCTGAACTATTGAGTCGTCCTCAACAAGAGCGGGCATCTAACAATGACCTGAACGTTAATTCTGCAAACTCCACTCCCGGGTCTAGCCAATCTATGAACGCACCTCTAGCCCAGTCGCAGGCTAGTGAATTCTCCCAGAAGTCTTCATCATCGTCGGGTGGTACGGGATCCCTATGGTCTCAGTCCTCTTCACAGTCACAAGCTATGTCACAGACTTCTCTCGGCTCTTCCGCCACCTTCTCAGAATCACCTTCAATGACACAAGAAGACACGAAGACTGATGCCAAGGATGTCAATTGTAGTATAAAGTCGTTATGTGGTATTTGCTGTGCTAGGGAAAAAGATGCAGCATTTGTGCACAATAAAATTGCTCATCATTTTTGTTGCTTTCCGTGCGCCGACAAAATTTTGAAGCAAACTGGCAAGTGCCCAATTTGCCGTGAAAAAGTTTTCCGTGTAGTGAAAATAATTAGCGCTTAGCGTTAGCAGTATTATGTTTACTTGTTAGGGCTTGACAATCTGTGCAGCTTTACTGAAATGCAATATAGTTCGTAAATATGATTTAGAAGCTTACCATTAGGCATAATAAATAATTATATATAGTTTAGTTCGAAACATTAATGGAATACTTATTCGAAGCCTTTGATGAAACGTTCACTATGCCGTGCACGATTGATGCTCATGCTTGAAGCTTCACACATATACGATAGTTGATAATATTTATTCGAAAACAGGGTAACCTGTTGTTTCCAGTATTTAATGAAAGTTTTGATTTTGAGTTGAACAGTTTTAACATAAGACTGATCATGGATTCGAAGAAACTTTTAATATAGATTATATGTGATCCATTACTAAATGTACCAGCGTCACATGTTCACCAAATGATAGTATATATGTAGATTGTAGTATATTGCAAAATATTGTGTTCAATTCAAACACTATAAACATAGTAAATTCAAATGCCAAATGCTGTGCAAGCATTGCTTTCATGGAAAACTATATGTATTTATTGTTTTAATTCAGTGAATAAAATAAAATAACATGAGTATATTAAACGTGTACTACAACGAAGTTGAACTTCTCCTACATACTATAATCTAATTTAATCTGCCTACAAATACTAAGTAGAGTAAAAAATAAACGTTTTGATATAAGTTGCTCCAAAGCAAACAATTCTTGTAACTTCTGGACATGGTGTACTTACAGACAGCAGGTGAGAATCAGATTATTTTGAGCTAGATTTTCGTCCACGTCGGCGTAAGATCAGGTTCATAGATTAAACACCCGGAGTAAAGAATGCTTTATAAACGCGTTCTCTATCAAAAGTGAAGTGAACCCAGGACGGCGCACTTAACTGGTATTTCATCGGAGTTTTTGTAGCCTTAGATTTGTTTCCAGTATTTTTAACAGGAACAAGTGCAGCCGGTGCAGGGTTGACAGACGTTGATGGTTTAGGTGTAGTAATTTGAGTTTCTGATATACGCTTCGAGTTGGTTTCTTTGGAATGTTGCTTTCCATTGCCAGCTTGTTCTTCCGAAAACAAACGCCTCCTTGTATGTTTTGAGCCTCCCTTGGTGGTCCCTTGATTGGGTCGGTTCTGATTTTGAATTTGAAGCTGACTTTGGTTTAAAATGAGTTCATGGATTGCATTTGAATTTACAGCGAATGAGACCTGATCACTGGGCCCCAAAGATGGAGGAAACATTTGCCAGCCACTTGCTCCTTGAATAAATTGCTGCTGAAACTGGAAAGCGTTGTTTTGATTCTTATGTCCTTTTGAAAACTGTTGCTGCTGTATTAAAGGATGATGAGACGCCTTATTAGAATTTCGTTGATTGGATGAATGAGCCTGCACTTCCGAATTATCATTGTCTCGTATTTTAAAGTTTTGAATTTTGTTTTTTCCATCCAATTTATCCGAGATCCACGATCGGAGACGCCTGTAACATGAGTAAGTACAAAGAAAAGGTGTTCATTGATTCATGCGTTTACAATTCCATAACTTTGTGTTTTTAACTACCTAACATTTAACATATACTTACTTAACATAAGGATACACAGTATAAAAGTTGCTGATAGGTACTCCATGTCTAGATACTGCTGGATTGCCATCTCTTTTGTGTTCCGGGAGCTCATCAATATTGAACCACTGAATATTTTTTATTTCAAACTGTGTCTGCGGTTGAAACGGGAAGTTTGGGTCTACACCTCGTACTAAATACAGGCGATCGTTTCGTTCCAATGCTTTTGATTCAATAAAATGGTTTTCATTGACAAGAGGAGCAATATCGTAACCTGTTTCTTCAAAAACCTGCAAAATGGAGATTCAATAACTGAGCTACGAACATCAACACTGTGGGTTTCGTAGAACTAGCAGTAGTTTCAATTTGATACAATAGCTGTGTAAATTGTTAGCAAAATTCACCTCTCTAATCGCACAAGAAACTGGCTCTTCAACTTCATTCACTTTTCCTTTGGGAAATCCCCACTGATTTCGAAACCCTTGAACCAGAACTACTTTGGTTAAACTCTCATTCATTAAAATTGCTCCGTAGGTTGGCACGCGCATTTTATACTCCCTGAAGGCAGCCAAATGTTTGTCAATCTCAGGAAGTCGTTTCCTTAAATGAGGCGTTTTCTAAAGTAAGTCGTAAAAATATACATTAAATACTCATAAACTTAAAGTAAGCAATATTATTAACTTCCATCAATTCCTTTATCATTACATTATATCTATTCAGTAATCAGTATCAACGTGATTATTGCTAATACCTACCTGGAACATGATGAATGCAAACTGATTATACGGAATACTATGAAGACTCGCCAAGACAGGGGTACAACCTTCCCCACAATAATAATCCACAAAGAACCAGTGAGCCAACTCAATCTGGAAGCATACCCGAATGGAATCAAACTTTTCTTCTTTTGGAATATTCAGCAAAAATCGACTGCAATCAGCAACAAGAAACAACACAATGAATTAACTTACAACTTAAAACATTTTACGATTACATAATACACAACATAATTAATGACTTCTTCCCACTTACCAAATGACATCATCCACAATTTCATCTGGGATAGCAAATTTGGGGTCAAATATCATCGATTTAATATTCGGGGGTGGGAGGTTTGGCCCGTGATTTCCACCACCGTAAGATTCCATTTCGTGTTTCGTAATAATTTTATCGTGTTCACAAACACACTATACTTTGTCTTCTCTCACTTCACAACTGACAACAAAAATTTCGAAGTGTTAACTTCACTTTAACATAATTTCGTTCATTGATTCATAATTTGCTAAATGATATTCAGCTGCGAACGAAATCAAAACAAAAACAACGTCGAGCTCTATAAAATGCTATAATATAAGAAAGCTTTCGTTACGATGTTTGTACGTGATGTGTGGTCTACATCTACATTACAAGAACAGGCAATGAACTGATGATGATGAGCGAAGTGGAGAGAGGGAACAACAAGAGGTTATTGGATGGATCATTGGCTATATGCAATGCAAGTATACCTGTATAAGTATACGGTGTATACATGTATTCATATTCATTATACTTTTATGCCTTTGCCTCCCTATAAATTACATGATACATATAAATGTACATAGTATATACCGATATAAGTTTGACGTAAGAGAATATGCACTGTTCTTTGTTGCAAAAACCTGGAATTGCAAGTTTGCAATCACTCTTTCATCTTTTAGTGGATGGAGATTCCCATTGTTACTTGTTACAACATTGTTCAAAGCATTTAAATCATGATTACTTTGATTCAAAGTAATCATGTATGATTTCGTTTCACGATTTGGAGACCTAATCATTGCATAGTTTTGGCTTGAATGATATGACATTTGCCGTTTACATGTCTCAAGAACAAATATATAGTATATAAATCATTGTATTGAAGTTATTAACTGGAAAAGCAACGAAAAGTCCTGGAAAATGGGTTGGAACTGGAAGCCTTGTCTGCGTGACATCACAGAATGGATATACGATATGTACATAGTTATTCGTAAAAATTTGCGAATTAGGAGAAGACGTTATATTGCTAGTCTGTTGGAAATTATTGTTCCTATTTGTGTTGTCATTTTTGTGGTAAGATGTAAAAAAAAATATGGTCTAGATTAAGATAAGTCACTTATTCAAAATCAAAACTAATTTTACAAAGCATAATTTTTTGTGGGATGCTAATTGTCAACTGTAATCTTCCAAACTATTTTTTGAAGGCGTACGTCAACGCAGACAAACCTCTATTTCGTCAGAGGTCACTTCATAGAATAAAAACTGAAAACGTTAACTTGTTCGATACAGGAGAGAAATTTGACGTAATGCCTATAGATCATGAGCTGAAAAATTTTAAAGTCTCCCAAAAGGTCATATATATTGGGGAAATAATCCATTATTATGTTCTCCAGGAAAGTGATATTGGCAAATTAAGGTTATGCAACTTTCCCGATGATCACTCACATGCTACATATTGTTTTATTGGCTACGTTGCTGATTCCCTGACAGAATCTTTCATGTTTAGGGAATACGAGTTTCATTTGATGTACAATCTTATAAATCCCCAAACAAGTAACGTGACCCTTATAGTTTATTACACACAAAAAGAAATATTCCGTTTATTTCTAGCTTGTTCCAAAGCTTTCAATAATACATTTATAATTCAATATAAAACCTACATAGGGTTCGTGAAATTTCCAGATGAAGAAAGCATTGAAAAATGTATTCAAGATCCAGTTTCTTGCCGGCAGCTAGCCAATAATAGAGAGAACCTTTACTCCTTTCGTGGCGCTGTGATTTTTGAGTCAAGCATTGAAGACCCCGAAGTACGGTATAAGATTCGGCTACTAAAATGTATTCAAGATCCAGTTTCTTGCCGGCAGCTAGCCAATAATAGAGAGAACCTTTACTCCTTTCGTGGCGCTGTGATTTTTGAGTCAAGCATTGAAGACCCCGAAGTACGTTATAAGATTCGGCTACTGGAAAGGCACATTGGTTCTCTAAAACACGTTTTAAAGACTGACCATTTGGCTGGCCCTATCGATGATCGAAATCAATGTTTGTGTTGCAAATAATTGCAAATCACTTAGAAATATCATGCATTTACTTACGATATAAACTGATATTGGGGCATTGCGAATCTCTATACTAATCAACAACCTTTTCTTAATGTTTAACAGTCATAAAGAGTTACATGTACACCGGATTTCTGGCACTGCAAATGGATATCGACAGAATGATTCTCGGCTTTACTCAAATCATCACACAAAATACTTACATTGACTTCTTTCCAGGGTCAAATTGTACTTGCAAAGTTAGTATTCTCTCCGGTATTTCCGATGCCTTTTATCATGTCATTTATTTGCCATAAGTATAGCAGAATACAGTATTTTACTCCTTACTCTCATAAATTTCAGATGATACTTCATGAAATGATACACCGACACTCTGATCAGTACCACGAGAATGTAAATACGTTCACCGTCAAAGGTGATGACTACCTCCTTTCAGTCCCTAACAAAGGAAGTGATAGGGAGTTTTTCCAGCGATCAGTAATTTGTACTACGATCCTCGTTTTCAGCTTCGCAAGTCTCATTCCTTCTGAGCAGAGACGAATTGTCACTGAAAAGGAGAAAGGGCTAAAAGTATTTCTGTCTACTTGTTTTGTTTAATAATTATAACAATAATTTGAAAGCAAGTTTTTAGTTTGTACTCTGCTTGTGTTGAAATAAGTCAGTGTTCTGTTTTCAGATTTTATTGCTGATAACCGGAATGACACATAGAATGCAATGGTTAGGAAATTTGATAGATGTTGCCATCACCTATATTGTTTCCATTACCATAATGGTTATTATTCTGAAGTATCCGTTTACTAACGAAGGAGCTGTATTTGAGTTAGTCTCTGGACCAGTATTGTGGATTTTTTTGATGCTCTACGTGATGTCACTAGCAGCTAGCTGTTATGTTCTAACTGTTTTCTTTGAAAGACGTAGGTTTCGACAGGTTTATCCTTTCCAACAATTTAAAAAAAGAAATATTGGGTGTAGGATGGTTTTTCAATAATTATATTACTGTAACACATAATTACTGTAGCTGTGTTGGCCATCTTGGTGTCCATGTCGGTTTGGATTGTTACTTTTGTAACATTTCCAGGAATGTCTTTACAAATAGCATCCAGTTTAAGAGGCACTCATGACTACTTTCCACCCACTCACATTGACGTATACTACGAGTATATTCCATTACCCATGAAACTGCTGTTGTGCGTTCATCCCAGCATTGCCCTTCAAATTGTTCTCAAACTTTTGGTCGGATTTGAGAGAGATGGTACAGCAAATTGCATTTTCAGCACTAAAGTTAATAAATACTACATGAACTTTTCATGTTATGATGAAATCGATTTAAACTTTGAATACTTTTCTAAACAAAGGCGTGAAAACGAATGTGCTAACTTTAGCAAACAAAATACCACTTGATTCTATGAGACTAATCTATTTCATCATCATTTTTATCCTGGAAATATGGCTGTACATGATGATAACCGTGTACTTGGACTCAGTTCTCAAGTCAAAACATGGAGTAAGCAAACCCTGGTACTATTTGTTTCGCGTATGTGTTTCACTTATATTTACAGCGAAAGAATGCATTCTTAAAAGGTGGTGACAGCGCGTCTTATTGCTTTCGCTAATATTTATTAGTCAAGTGAATGGAATGCCGAGAAGCAAAATAAAGTGGCTGACAAATCTGCAACTGCTTCGCCACAGGCTCCAGAACCTGGTTTTGAGCCATACCGAGAAGATATTGAGCCCAGTGTGGAGACATTTAACTTGACAAAGACATATGGAAAAATTAAAGCTGTCGATAATCTAAACCTGAAGCTTTTCCACGGGGAAATTTTCGCACTACTTGGGTATAGGGTTTGTATATGCGTAACTACTTTCACGATCGGTATCTTCATTGCCGAATGATCATTGATGTGATGAATCGATTATATAGACAAAACGGGGCAGGAAAATCTTCAACCCTAGACTTATTCGTGGGTTTCACTGCCCCTACATCAGGAAAAGCCACCATTTGTGGATATGACTTAGACAAACATATGGTAAAAATTCAAGCTTTCACTGGATTCTGCCCTCAGTCAAATCACATTTACGAGGATCTCACTGTAAAGGAGCATGTGCTCATATTTGGACGTGTAACTAACTACAAAATTAAACAGAGATCATGCAGATGTTAACTTTCAATATGCGACTCTTATTAAATATATTTTTAAACAATGGTTGAAAGCTGCGAGGTTTGCGGGGAGCTGAGGCTACAGAGCAATGTATTGAGCTGCTGGAGAAACTTCGACTGTATGAAATGAGGAACTTGGCTGCGAGAAAACTATCTAAAGGCATTGAGCTGCTGGAAAAACTTCGACTGTATGAAATGAGGAACTTGGCTGCGAGAAAACTATCTAAAGGCGATCAAAGAAAGTTGTGTTTAGCAATCGCCTTGATTGGAAATCCGAAGGTAAGACTGATATATGGGGCAATGAAAGACTTTAAAAGGAAACTTTACTGATAAAATATGAAACGAAGTGCATTGTGTTTTGATTCATTAGGTTGTGATCTTGGATGAACCAACTTGGTACTTATAGTTAATTTTAAAAATTGTTTTTTCTCTCTTTACGGTTCTCGTTAATATTTTTGTTCTTTTACGATCAATATATGATACCTTTTATTTCGCAGTGGAATGGATTACTATAGTCGTAGGGCTGTATGGGATATCCTTCTGGTAATAGTTGGTTCCTTAACACTTCAATTATACTAGTCACTATCCCATTTTTGTTGCTTTATATTCAACATTAGAAATTTGCAGAAAATTCGTTCAAATCACACCATCATTTTTTCCACTCATTTTATGGATGAGGTTGGTAAAAGAAATATACATAACCGTTATCTTTTTGAATTAAATGCTTTTGTTTTTAGCTTATACGTTTGTATGTGTATATTCGTTAGGCTGAATTACTCGGTGACAAAGTTGGAATTTTAGTGTCAGGACGTTTAGAAGTTTGCGGTTCGAATGCTTTTTTGCGTCGGTACTTCGGTAAGTTTTGGTGTCTTCTACGAGCATGATATATATATATATATATAAACTTTAAACTGAACTTGTACAATTATATTGAAGTAAGTCTTCTATCTAAATTAGGATTCGGCTACTCTTTAAAAATGAAGATGTATCCGAATGTGATAGCAGATA
>JAANSM010001636.1:0-17713 GCA_036850725.1 Orchesella villosa
CGCGACTATACAATGGTTTAATAGTAAATTAAATGAAATTTTATGCTGTATTTACATGAATTGTTTTCTTAATATGTGCAACAACTTTTTTCCCCCAATGAACTTGTTTACTCGAGGGCGATTTTGATTTTTGAAGAAAAAAAGTTTGAATATCCATACTACCATTTCGCATATATACACGACAAAATAGTTGTCCATTGCCCAATGCGAAACACAACCAAATACCATTTTGGAATGTTGAATGTAGACAAGTAGTAATTTCAATTATTGAAAAAACTAGGAAATCAAACATGCCATGTCTGGTTCACACATATATATTATTATCACCCATTTAAAATGTGTATATAATTTTACCAGTTGATTTCCCTTTTCTTAACTATAAGTTGTAATCCATTTGAAGCGGGTTAACGGCTAATTTGAAGAAATCGCCAGTTTTGATTGCTTTATTTGTCTTAGGGCACACATTTACGCAATCAACTTGTTGTACTTCTTGCCTCTAAATGTTCTTAAAAGGATAAAAAAATGGTAGATAAGTACTATGCATATAAATAATTTTATATTTATATGAGCACCTGGTATTACCATTTGATATCGATCAAGTGTAAAGTCGTGCCTCGTAACACAGTGAGGTGTAATCCCTTCAATTCAAACAATTTGATATTGGGTACGCACGTGCACATTAAGTGAATACCTTAAATGTTCATTGATGAAGCATGTTTTGCACAAAATGTTCATGTAACTATAAATGAAACAAATTGTATACGTTTGAGCCGGATTTTTTTTGACAGTGATATGAGGTTTATGAGTGTTAACATTTTTAACGATACAGTTAGCTCAAAGTTTCCCTTTAGATTACAAAAGTTTGTAGTATTAGATGCATTACGTGTTATTGTCGTCCGTGTTCAGTTAGGTAAGTACGGCAATTCAAGAGTTTTTTACCCTCAAGGAAATATTAAAAACTAGATTATAAAATGGAAACAATAACTAGCGTTATGTTACGATTTAGATAAAAAGTTGTAAATTTTATCCAAAGTTTCTACTAAACTATCTGCTATAAATGTCTTACGTCATTGTAGTTTCTGATAGGAACATTTTAAAGGCTGAATTTATTAGCGGAATATAGCTTCTCTAGTGTTATTTCTGTCACAGTATTATTTTGATTGAAGTTAGTACACTTGCATTTTTGCATATTATGTTCTTTACTTGTCGTTGAAGGATTTAGTTTTGACACCGGAATTGTTGCGATGAAGTCATCTGAAATTCTGCAGTATACCTAACATGTTCGTTCATAAACATGGAATACAATGAAAACGATACGCAAGTTGGATCTGCTTTTATGCCATAATCGTTACGTAACATATCATATTTCCATAGGAAATATAGATAGAAATCATGAAATCATAATACCATGGAAATACAATCCCCCTATTTCAATGTATATCTTCCACTGACGGGGATAAATCTTCCCTTTGAACAAGATGTCCTTCACGTACTGATGCCTTAAACCGCCCAGTTGTTTGCATTCAATGCTATATGTAGCTTAGTCGTTATTTATTCCAAAATGTAAATTTAACTGCTATGAAACTGAAAGTTTGAAGCCGTTGCCCGAATACCTATAGGTACATCTACACATGGTTACGGCTGTTTCTGCAAATACCATAGACATAGAATAAAATTAAAATTAATTAACGTAGTATTAAGATAACGTTTCCGGGCTCATAACAATTTCTCCCCGCCTTTTTAACTTGTCTTTAAACACATATTTAACATTTACAATAAATACTATGCGATTACCATCTTATTTCTAGCATCCTTTCCAACCTCATGATTTTCATACTGACTTCATTCGAATTACAATTATTTCACAGTTAGCTGTTAAAATTACGCAACTGCACCAACTCAAATTTTGTAGCTCTACATATTCGTTGAAGACATGTCATCTTGTAAAAATGATTTAATCTCATGAAAATAATTTTAAGAATGAAATAACAGGTACGTCCTACAGCTCTATGAATGAATATCATATTGTAATTAACATACCAACAAACTGCATTATGCACATGTAGACACCATGGCACAGTGAATGTTTACGGTCACTACCACCAATCTAACCAATCTACTGCCGTTGACTTAGAGTTCATCATCATCATTACAGTTCAACATTTGGTTCTATAGGGATTCCTTTCTTTTTACATCATTTCTAGATTCTTATCTTACCAAGATGTCGTATTCACCCCCTTTTTTGCCATGTGCTACTGCTGCTACCCATTACCCATTACCTACATAAGCAATCTTTTATTCTGTCCAACTTACATCAAGCTTACCCCATTCGGTCCGATGTAGGTGTCACTCGCCACTGTAAATTCAATATTATTTAGCTTTGTTTTATACCTATTTTGTAATCAGTTCTCGTCCAAATCTATTTTCTCACGTGTCAAGTGAGTCCACTTGTCCCCTTCGTCTGTGATTGAGTAACCTTCAGAGCTTTCGAGGGTTACTAAAATGTTTTACAAGTGTAATACATTCCTACTCCTCCTCGTCTCCTCCTACTTGGCATTTGCATGATTATTGTAATTTATTGCATTTATGTTGCAATATTATATTATGCTAATGAATTGGAAGACGAAGACATATTATTTACGTTTGACAACTTTCGCGATCTAACAGATAGAAATGATGTAGTAGTAAAACAAGGTCTATTGTGCATATATCAACAGGTTAATTCACTCAATCTGAAATGTTAACGTGGGTTACCACTGTGTTGTGTGTGGTGTGGCCCGCTATAATATTATCTTTTTTATATATTCATATATAGTTACTTTAATTGAGTTGTTGACTGTAATAGAGATTCTCTTATCTTGTGAAAAACTAATAAAGCACTCATCAAGATAAAAGAGCGATGAATACAAGCAACCTATTTCGATCTAGAAGACATGTGGCTGCCGTCTGCAAAATGAATACTTTGCATCTCATATTTTTTATGACTTTCAATAGTGTGACACCCCTTCGACCCAGAAAATAAAGTCATTTATGGCAATCAAAATTTGAGTCAGGACACAATTTAATATAATATAATATTAATATTATACGTTTGCGAAATCTTTCTCATTTTACGAAAACCAAAACTGGATGCATTCATAAATTCAACTTGCAGTTTCTAAAAATAAAAATTAAACTTGTTTTAAAGATACAATAATGCGTACTATGTACTTCCAGTTTCTATACTATGCAGCTTACACATTTAAAGAAAAACCCCAGTAGCCATAAACAAATTGGAGAGAAAACAAGCTTCTGATCGTAAACGATTTTCGCGAGTACTAATTAAAACACCTGTGCTGAAACGCTTTTATGATTGCAGAGATTCACTGATCTTTGATCTGATTTTTTCAACATTTGTAAAACAAAATTTCATGTAACGCTTGTCTCCCCTTTTGTTTTTTATTATTCAGGTGAAACCACTTCATCCCTTTAGAATGAATCCCAATATATTATGAGCAGAAATATAATGAATAGCCCTGCATTACGATTCATTCATTAGTTGAAAATAGCTACTACTTTAATCCTTGTAATTTGTTTGCTATGTTAGTAGGCACAAACAAAAATTCTATTGTATTGCTTGCTCCATTCTAAACTATAGTTTGAATTCACTTGCATTGTTAAAATGATCCGTGGCGTATATTTATTTCCTGTATTAATATCGACAACGTTCTGCATTAGCAAGCATGCGAGATGTTAAATATTGATAACTACATTTTTTATGTAGTTCCTACATCTAGTTTACACAGCAATTGTTATTATTGTTTTCGTTTAAAATCTCCACTACACTTTGATTTGAAGACGGTAGGATTAATTGTATATTGTTGGCTGGCCTCTGCGGAAAGAGAATTCGCTTTTATTACTTGTTCCTAAGATAAGTAAAGCATGTGTTAAATCAGATACTCTTCCTCACAACAAGTATCAGATTTCAAAGCTATCCATCATTTATTCAATTGCAGTAGCATTCGATTGATGTATAGTTCTTATGAGAATGTTGTATGAATGCCAATAAATATCAACGTGCTGGTGCACCTTTATGCACCCTTTATTCAGTGCGTGAATTTTAGATTTTGATGCCACGGTGATGATGCTATTGAATGGAATATATATGGACTTTATGTTACAGGTTGTATATTAACCGTAAGAAGCTAATTCATCGCCTCATATTTCATTTTCAATCTGTGGTTTTCACTAATTACTCAAAAAAAATTTAATTTAAAATTAGATAGCGGTTATATGGCTTTTATTAAGATGATATCTCAAAATCGAGGTAAAACTTGCACATCTTGGGCGTAATTGGATGCCAATATTTATGTATTTGGAGGTGGCGATATTGGGTATAGGTAGTGAAAAGAACAATGGCGAATTTCCTCATCCAGCTAAACCTAAACTAGTCAAATTGGTGATATATCGAAAATTAGTACCAAATTAGTTTTAGTTGTTCTTAAATTTCAATTTGTAACCTTTGTATAATATACAACCGCCTTTTTATTAGATAATGAGCCGGTTTTGTGTGAAATTGCAGCGTTGCTAACAAGAGTAAATTGTTGAATTAAAAAAGGGTGTCAGCAAGGAAAAATTCATTTGAAAATATTGAATGTGTACGCGCATGAAACCAAGAGTTGTTTGTTTACAAATACAAGATAATTTGGGTGTGTGACTCTTTACGTTATTGACAGCTATTTGTACATAAAAATTGCAAATCCAGTTGCATAAACTTGTAATCGCAATTGACCTACGACTAAGGAAATTCTATTAGTGCGAAATGTATTGGTTTTGTAAGTGCATAATTGATTGTGACACTTGAAAAGGAGGTCACGTATTAATTATGCATGCTCATGCACTTCTTCATTTACTACAGACATTTTGATGAAAACCTGTATTTTTTGTGTATTACAGACTTATGCAGAAAAGGAGCAAGGACGAGTGGTTGTCTACGTGACAAGCATGGGAGTTGTCCGCAACACGTTCCAAAGATGCCAGAAAGTGAAACAGATTCTGAGAAATCTCTTGGTGAAGTTTGATGAAAGAGATTGCTACATGAACAGATCTATACAGAATGAGATACGTCATCGTCTCCCAAACTTTAATCAGCTAGCGCTGCCGCAAATATTTTTAGAAGGGCAGTATTTGGGGGTAAGACATTTGTATTATTTACCTATTTCTCGTATTTTAAAGATGTCATAAAACAAATATATGTCAAATATATTGAGGCATGATGATACATTATTGCTCTAGCCAACAAGGTTTGACTTATTTCTTTTTTTAAACGCATCTTACTATTTCAAAATTTAACTTTTTTAGTGCATTTGTTTTTCTTAATTTCCAAGAGATATTTCTAAATTGGAGATACTCTTTTTGGCATGAGGTATTAATTTTTTATAGCTCACCACTGTGAGAGTAAGGGTTAAGTTTTTACTATTTGCAAAAAAAAAATTTCCAAATTTAGGTAAAACATCGACTTGCACTCGTAAATGAACCCCGTTCGACAATCTAACTTTCATGTTTTTCAATTCATAGATTCCCAAACATGACAAAGCAAAATAATTTTGATACTAAAAGGGGAAAAGTTGCTGGTGAACGTGAACGTTTTTTAGCTCTCTTACAATCGTAACCACCACTTACAATTAGGCCACCGTTTCTTTAATATAATTTGCTACCTCTAAATATCCATTTCTTTTTAAATCAATGCGAGGTTTTCCTACAAATAAAACTAGAAAGGAATCGAGGAAGGTTTTGTTCTTAGAACGTTGTTTACAACCAAAATATTACGAGCTGCGTGTTGTACACGAACGTCTTTTAGCATAGAGTTAAAATAAATTCCATTCGATTATGAAAAAAAACTACTTTGATAACGACATGAAATGAGTGGGTCACTAGAATAGCATAAATTCTAATTGCATTCTCCAAATCGTTCGTGCGGAGCCTTACAAAACGTTTACGCTGCATTTACATTGAAAGTTTCTGGAGCGACATAATAACATTACTATTTCTTAAGTAACTCCTAATAACCAGGTGACTGCAAATAAATGCACAATAATGGGTTTGCTAGTCGGAACATTCCGTCGTTTGCTTCCCTATTATTAACATGATGGCAACTCATAAACTATTTGTCTGAGACTGTTATTACATAACAATGTAATTACCAATCTTACACACAATCCATTAGAGGCCCCTTCATTAATACTCATCGTAGTTATTAGCATCATTACTTTTGTATTCAAAAATTTTCGTGAATGCAATTCTAGCTTGACGTGTTTACTTCAGCGAAAAGATAAGCTATCAGTTAACATCATCGAATAACATTAGAAAATGCACTTCCTGCATTAGTTTTTAAGTGTTTTATAGCTAATTTAATCCATATAGAAATTAGTACGCACGTACTATATGAAAACATTAAATCGATATAATATTTTCCATGTTTCTTATATAGCACGGTCACATAAACGGAAGTTATTTATTATTTAGAGCTTGATAGACCATGACGAATAGTAGAACCACCCAGCGTATTCGTCAAATTCAGGAAGAACTCATTCATCAATATGAGCTTAGAGTTAGCTGAGTGAGGGTGGAAAATCCCTTGAGATTTTTTTTGAAGAGGAAGAACTAGTTTCATTTAAAGACGCTACGCTCATTTTAAGTACCCACCTGCTACAGTTTGGTAAGGTTCAGTCAGGTGTAAATGGTAAATTATGACTGCAAAGAGCCTCTAGCAGTCTTAACGTCTAGCGGTAATGGTGCGTATGTACATACCACGATTTCGCAAGCTAAGCTTTATGAGCAGTCAGTGAGAATAAATTTATGAATTGAAGGTGTGTATATTGATTGATTTTTACATGCGATGCGAACTAGCTCGATGAGAAACTCATAAAGTTTCTTTACTAAATTGATGTGGCCTTCATTCATCCCATATTTATGTAGGTAGTACTAGATGTACTTCCTCTTTGCCTGTTGGATCTGATAAGCTTTACGATTGCATAAAAGATGATCGAGAGTGCAGCCACCTTGCAAATATTGTTGTCTGCATAAATCATGAGTCTTAATCTCATCGTACGTTTTCTTGATCAATTGATCAATATTGTTGTGTATGTAAAGGAATGGATCACTAACGTTTAATTGGCTTCGAGAAGCTTTGAGTTAGTCGTTTAAGTTGCACATATTTGCATTTCATAATCTCTTTATCCCTTGTTAATTGAAGACAACATGCGTTTGTTTACACAATGCTGATTTGAGATTGTTGGTGCAAACAAATTTTGTTGATACTACATCGTCAATATCTTCATCGAAGCATTGGTGCTGAGCTAACCTAATGAAATAACATGAAAGCTTAGTAAATGGAACCAATAAAATCTTTGTAGGCAGAAAGACATAATTTGTGAATGAATAATAAGAGATTTACGCTTGCATATTTAAGTAACATGATCACAACTTAAGGTTAAACATGAATGAGAACATGAATCATAGAGGCAAATCTCTGCAGGAGATAAAAGTAATCCCAAAATCTCAACATTGCTTCTTAGTTATTAACTTTATTTAAAGTTGCATAAAAGATTGACAAGTTATTTATGACCACGGAAACTGTAGTTTGGGTTACTAAGGTGTATGTACGAATCCTTTTTTAATACAAGTTTTCCGTCTTTTTCTAGGACGCTGAGCTAATTGAGAAGCTCAACGAAACTGGAGAGTTACGGGATTTATTGAGGCCGTACAAGGTATGACGACGTTTGTAATAATTTATGTTGATGAATGTTAACGATGGGAGAGCATGAATGATGATTAATAGGACTATTAACCCCTATTGCAATATCTATTTTTGTTTTCATCAGAGTCTTTCAGTTCTAACAACTTGCGACCGGTGTGGTGGATTTCGGATGCTACCGTGCCCAGTTTGCAACGGCTCCAAAAAATCGGTCCATCGTAATCACTTCACAACGGAATTTGTGGCACTTAAATGCATGCATTGTGACCCATCTGGGTTGGTGCGGTGTGATGTGTGCAACATAACTGAAGCATGAGATTCACACCACCCACTGCTATGTCGAAATGAAATGATTGAATGTGCGCTGTCATAATGTTGATTAAAAGATAATATCATTGACAGGAACGTAAGGTTCTTCCATTTAATTACAAGAAGTTTACTGTTGTACATTCATTGTATAATAATTTAAATAGTTTTAAGACTAGCTGATAATAAATTTAACATATCATTTTGTACCTTTTTATTTTAAAAGATAGCGGCAGATATATTTAATGGCAATTTTTATACTTTACATTATTTGTGCGTCGACATTCCCGAGTTAAGCCGTAATAACAATCAAAAATCCCTAACAAAACTATTTTTTAAATTGTTAGATTCCAACCATGTTTAATTATAAGTTTGCTTCATTATTTTTTTTGTAACATTTGTATATATCGAGATAATGTCAAAACATTTCTATCGTTGAAAAGAAGATGTTGGAGTTTCAAACATTGAAATGGTGTCGACGGCATACGCTTTTTAACCATGCTATTGCGCTTGTTGCCGTTAACATTTAAGGAACAAACGTTTACCTGATGCAAATTTTCTGCTGGTTGAAATGGAAATATTTTAAAATTAATCAGCTTCCCCTAATCAATGGGAATTCAAAGCTGCTTGATAGCTGTAAGTAATTATAAACTGTTAAGAAGTTAAGATAAGAATAGGGAACTAATTTGGATAATATAATCTAATAGTTTCCGTTTTGTTCAGTTATAATGAGGCTAATGAATGTACATGTTTTTGTATCTATAAAGGCTTTGTCCCTAAGTAGCTTATTTGGAAAATTTGTAACTGCTATTTACTATTCGTGTCAAAGGAGCGTTATTTAATTCGTGAAAATGTCAACTAGATGGATGAATTGGTCAAGTGAAACTAGACACAAGTAGTGCTTTTGTAAATTATGGTGGAGTGTGATGATGATGCGTTGATATGTAATTATGTCTCTGATAGTGGTATATTCATCATTTAATTTATATTCGATTTAATAAACCATCGATACTTTTGTATACTTGTAATAGTGTAGCAATTTATTCTCTACTGTATTCACTGTCAATTGTAGATTACCAAATTAGATTGTAATATTAGTCAAATCATTTAATTGTAATTGTACATATTACATTGATAACTGCCCAGTAGTTGTGTGATCGTAGTGTGTCTAAGGATATCTGACTCGGATGCGACTTCAACAGCCGAAACGACACTTCCTCCAATCTGAAAAACCTCCAATCCACTTGTAAGTGTGGGTACATACAATTTGATTGAAACTACATGTTATGAATCACGGTATTAGTAACCATAGTTATTTCGTGTATTCAAGAATTATTATGTAACGTTTGCTCATTCATTCCATGTAATTTTGAAGGAAATAGAATAGTTAGCGTATTATTTTATTGTTGTGTCGCTACTTTGAATGATTTTATTTTTGGCGTGTGGAACGTACGAATAAATTAACCGTATTTTAGCGATTGGTTTGTTGATTGTACGCATCCTTACTTACTGCATAGCCATATACCGTATAATATAATACATTTCACCGCAAATTACTTAAGCATCTTTCAGACGAATAATAAATAATGAACAGCACTATACTAGGTTTGAACAAAACAACTTTATTGGACAACCAAGCACCCACAGGGAATCCTAAGTGTGTACAATATAGCACATAATAAATTACACAGTTGGAACGCAATCACATCATTTAAAACATCAATAATACAGGTTGACTGTACTGAAACTTGAATATCTCTTGATGAATGACACTTTTCTTATACTTCATTTGGCATATTGTTCCTGCAAATCAATGCATCTTTCTCAAGAAAATACATGTTAGCCGCGTATTAACAGTCAACAGATTGTTATTGCGGTTAGGATATATGTATACTGATGGGATGATGCTGCTTGATGAAGTTTTCTGGTCTACAGTAAATGACACAGGGATGAAGAACCGCAGTCATGAGACTTGCGTTTCTTCTTCTTTTGTTGTCAAGTATCGGTGGGTTTTACATCAGAGGAGCTTGGCATTCCAATATTGACGTCGGATGCAGCAACCTCGGATTACTTCCATAATTTCTCCACCTCTGCTTTCTTCAACATGAATAGCTGAAGTTTCTGATAAAAACATTTATGATAACGTAAGAATTGCTTCGGCACTTGGATTGTATTACTTACTACAACTACAAATACCTGGTGACGTTTGTGGTGTTTTTCTAGACAGAAAATAGACATTCATCGGCTCTGCCTTTCCCTTCATGGTAATAGGTCCACGGTGTTCAAATTCAAATGAGGGATCAAAATTTTCTTCGTTTTGTAACCATCTTTGAAAAATTGAATCAAATATTATTTACTTTAGTTCTTATTGAGTGATAAAATTACATACAAAACATTATAAACATATTCATACTGATAGGCGTCTCCAGAAACGTTGATTTTTCCTAATGCCCCCGTTGTTTCCGTGCGGCTGGTAAGAATTTACTGTATTTCCGAATAGACAGTAGCGTGGCATTCTCTGTCCGATAACTCCTGTTACCACCTCCCCGGAATGGATACCAATGGTTATTTTCTATAGTCGTCATACAATCCATTTGTTATCTGATTCACATTATGTTAACGATTCAATTTAGGAATTGCAAAACAATCAGCAGCAATTCACACAACTTACCATTTCTGTGCCCTCAATTTTTACTTGTTGTACCAAATCCATCATATCTAAAGCTAATCTAGCGATGCATCTAGCATGTGATGAACAGAGGCTCGGGTAAACCACTGACAGCCATATATTTATCACCAACAGTCTCCACCTTTGTTGCAGAGAAAATATTTAAAGAAATAAATTCAGTATTTCTCAAAACCACTGGAAGGCAGTTGATCCAACCACTCTATGCGCTATATTTGAGCACATTATGCATTGTTTCTAAATGGAGAGCAACAAAGACAATGAATGTTACCTTATAAACGTTGGGATTCTTACGGGGATCAGTAAGAACATCGAATGTCGTATAGATGGCATTTAGAAGCTGAACGATTTTCATGGGTGAGTTTGAGTTTCTTATACAATACTCCGTGAATCCAACAACACCCGAAAACAGTAGCGTGACACAATCATACCTTTTAGCTGGTACGGGTCGTTGATGTCGAAGCTCATTTGCCACAGAATGAGGAAGTACGGAGTAGAGCAGCTTGTCGGTTTTCTGCTTCTCATTCTCCAATTCTCTTCAGTTCCAACAAAAAGATGGAAATCAGAATTTGATTACTTCCAGTTCTCAAAAATTACCCAACATCAAAGCACAAAATTTTTAATCAAGCTATCATCTATCTGACGTGGTTGCTTCTCATAGTATCCAATAAGTTAAGAAGACAAAGCGAAAACCAAGGAAAAAGCATATTGTCTATGTCATTTCCTTATAATGTCAATTCCTGCATTTCATAAAAACCGACTACTGAAGTAATATTGATATTGATAGGAAAATGCCATAGTTTCTTCTGAAAGAGAAGGAAAGACATTAGATACTATTCAAGAAATGTAGGATATGCTATAGCGACTTGTTAAAACTCAGGTGAGTTATGCGTATAACATTTTGCTAGTCATGAGAAGCCTTGTGGGGATTAACTGGATCGAACTAAATAATGGCGTGCATGTATTCTGCCGTGATAAATAATTAGTTTGTGCAACCCTTCGACTCTTCATCGTGGCTCGTTTTCGTGCATTAAAATAGATCGAATTCTCAGTTATGATGCTATTGATTGCAAATAATGAAGTGCAGTCATGATATGATTTTCGGTTACAAAAAATATAATTGAAATTGAAAATAATTCTGATTTGTTTGATCACGAAGCTGTTACATTTTATATTTTCAGTGTAAAGAACCCCATCATTGAGTAGTAGAACCCTTCGTTGAGTAGCACTCTACCGCCTCTGCATAATGTCACAAGAAATGCTGAAACTGGGGATTGCGTTAAATATACCAATAAAGAGCAAATGACATCTAATTGAAAGTTTTGCACAGTTTATAAACTGATTTTGGAATTAGGGCACGAATTCACTTCGTTATTTTTAATTTGAGCAATCGAAGAGTCTGAAGCTGAACAACAGCATCGTCTCACTGGATCATTGTGAAGATGGGGAATACAAGCCACCGGCGCTCCAAGCCCACAAAATACCAATGGATAAATGACTCTACATGCACGCATTAAAACTATGAAGGGCTATAATTAACGAGAAAAATCAAGTTAAATAGAAAGAACGGGAAAGGACAATTTTCGTGTCGCCGTCTCTTTCAAAATACTTTAATCTTCATTAGACACTTTAGGTCGTCATGATCAAAGGCACTTCACTACAAAAGCCTTCTACTCTTATTGTAACGCCAACAAACCAACCATTTTCTTTTACTACACGACGGTGGTGGTAGTGGCAAGTAAGAAAGGGGTAAAGAAGAAAGAAAAACAGCAATCGTCAGTTATTAACTGAAGAAAATGCTTCTCTGCTACTGCTCAAACCATCATTTCCATCCTGCTTTTTTTACCTCCAGAAGCATTCATTACACGAGAAGTTCATGAAGCTCAAAGAAACAGATCCAATGAAAATGCCTTTGCCCAATTCTTTTTTCTCTTTGGGTCGAAGGATAGGAGAGCTGTACACAAAATGCGGAAAATAAAGATTCTTCTCTTGTCTTGACTCTCTCTATATGTATTGCCTTAAAGAAGGCGACGAGAAAGCAAAGGAAAGCAACTAGAAATTATTAAACGAAGAATAAAACCCAACTTTTGCGGAAATTGGACTGAGGGAAACGGAGATAGTTACAAGCATACAAATACATGGTTTCTTATCCAATGTCTCTACCATTTTGTGCTCCTCACCTAACAACATTCTTCCCAAATTCCATATTATAAATTGTACAATTGAACGTGTACACAGGGAGTCAGATATACATATAATAATATATTATGTACTTGTGTACAGCATTTCTATTTACGTGCTCGACATTATTACATTGCAGTATGTTTGCTCTATTGGTTCCCTTCAAAATATATATATAAATAAGCACTATCATCTCTATTCTCGATCTTCTTCAAAATAGACTTAAGTGTCTAAGGAAGGCCGAATGACTGACTCACGGAGTAAGTTTAACTTAAGTAGCTCATGACGTTGCCATTTCATTGTATACTCTTGGAAAAGGAGAGACCGACAATGTGCATTGGTAAAGCGGAGATATATAGCTTTGTGTGTATCATTCGTTTAAACAACTCACTGTATTGTCGTTTTTTCTCTAAAATGACATTGCCATTTTGTTACCGTTACCGCATAACATTGCATTGCATTTCGTCTCATTGGTGATCTACTTTTTTTATCTTCATCCTTCCCTTTATACTGCTCCTTTTAGTGTTTCTATGCTATTATTTTTTCTCTAGCACATTTCCCATTTAAGTATCGATACTTCCGATAGGAGTAAAATGGTTTATACTTAAGTTCACATATATGTGTTGTGTTAGTTGGTTTTTAGGTAGTGAAAATGCTGTAGTGAACTTGGCGATGCGTATTTGCAGTGTTATATACTTGTGTTATATGAAGCGAAAAACGTGTAAAGCTCAAATGAAAATAAAATTGCAGTCGCGTCGTTCAATAGTATTTTTCAGCTATATACAAGACTTTTTATTTACTGTCACTAGGATGCAGGCAGTAAAATAGCGAAGTCATTCAGTCAGTCAGTCATTCAACGACTTTTATTTCATCGATACATATCGACAATAACAATGGAATAAACCAAACTGACTTCTCGTTTATTCACATAATAAAAAAAGGCTTTCAATAGCTTTACGAATACCTATAAAGTATACAGGATGTATGAGCAGGAATCCACTTATTTTATGTCAAAAATGAATTTTATGCATTAAAATGTTTTTCCACAATATTTGGTGGGGGTAATCAAATATCCAAGGTTTGAGGTAAAAATCCAAATAAACCGAGAGTAAAGGCAGTTGAATAGGGTCATCAATTATTACTTAAAATTCCTTTCTGACATTTCGCTTGATTGTAGAAAACAATTTGGCGAAAATATAACCACAGTTCAGCGTGCACTCAGCTAGCAACGTACGTACTTAGTAGGTACTGCTTACATTTTCGCTACTTCATGCTGTCTCTTTTAACTTTGCTTAATATACTTGGAAACAAGTTACTTCGCTCACTATCATTAATGGTAATAGAGTGAAAGCTTGGTGTCGGCGTTGCAAAAAAATTCAATTAAAAATTAAAGCATTCTGATGTCAATGTCAAATCATAAAAAGCAACAGAGCAGAAACCACGGGCGTACTCGGAAAATCATTTACGTTACAAAGTCCACACCACTTCCATCTACTCAATCCGAAATTGTCTAAAAAAATAGTGCTGACAACATAAATAAGAGTGTCAGTTTCAACTATTCTATAAGGTACATACCCAGTTATAGTCTATTGAAGAAGTCAAGAAGACTTTAAATGAATTTTTTGACTCACCTGTGAGTTTGCTGCAATTTATCTGTCAAGATTTCCAGATTCTGTGTCAATTTATATTCTGCTTCAAACTGCTCACTGAGCAGAACTAGATCCCGGGTTGCATCGTGTAATGGAATGTCACTGATGTATAATCCTCGTCTGCAAACACCAACATCAGCATTATTGCCCACAGTAATGGTTACCGTTAGATAAATATGGTAAAACAATTTTTCAATGTATCCTGAAAAGACAGACTATGCGATTGCGAGTATAGAAAATCGTAATGTAAAATGGATCTCCCATTTAAATACATCATTTGACCAAGTGTTTGCTTCTAATATAAATCGGCCTTAAACTTTCCTATTAAAATCAGCTTGTCAGAGGTTATTGAAGTGTAATTCTAAGGTGAAAATTCACAACTTCACACATAAAACTTGTTAAAAATACAAAGCTTTTTCCAAACAGAAGTTAGAACTTACTTGGTTAAGTCATCCAGATTCATCACTGAAGGAGAGCATAGAAAAAGCATGGTGTCTGTTTCTGGGATGTAAAGCATTTCCCCCTAGCACAAATACACACTCATGAAATACATTTTGTGTAGCATAAAATAACGTCCGTTTTTATAAAGTGTGCTTTTATCGATCAATACATCAGGTTTCAGATGATTTCTCACGCTTTTCTATTCTGACACCCAAGTTCAGGTTTCAATTTCTTCGTGACAACTAAATGGACTCCCATTGATGACCTTATTAACTTGGGAATCGTGGTACTACCGCAATAAATGTATATGGAAGCAGTGCCTCATGTCTGGGGAAATTCGTGTGACTTAAAAAGGGAAAACTTGGAAATGCGGTTCCCTCGCTACTAATTCATGTACAGTGGAGTGTGGTGACGAAGAAAAGAGGAAAACTTTTTTAATAAGATGCTCACCATTCAAACCATGTTTTATTCACTACTTCCTTTTCGTGTTTGTATATATGGATATAATAGAGTCCCATCCATATACTTGAAAGGATTTCAAATAGTATGCAAAAAAAATATATCGAGAAAATGTAACATCATTGTGCCCCAAAGTTTCATCCAATATGGTCATCATCATTATGTAAACTTGTGCTTTCGAGGTACTTTCTCGCATTTTTATGTAAACGACTACTCTACTACAATGCGTGTTGGTATTTGCTTACTCTTTGCGTTATGTTTAAAGTTAAATGGTACGTCTTCAAGAATTTTAAACTCGATTTTAGAAATTTCCATCAATGTTTGACAATTTTATACATGGCATTATTACCAATTTAAGGCATAATATGGAGAACTTTTTATTGCCAACTTTTGTCCGTATAAATGATATACGCTTCCAAATAAAATTTAATACATGAGAGGACGTGTATAATATAAAGTGATACTTTCCATGTTTAAAGACTTGGTTACGTCCACTTTTTTTAGGCAATTTCAATATGTTCTATGTATTGGGTCAATGTGAGATTTTTCTAGAAAGTTAGTGACTTCTCGACCATTTTATTTGCTGTGCACATTACTCGTAGGTAAACGATAATGATACCATAAATCACAATGATGAAATATAGGTTCTATAATTAAATTGAAAAATACCTTAATTCTCATTCTTGAATGATCAGCTCCCAAAATTTCCGGCGTTATAAACTCGGAAGCAATCAGAGGTTTCCTTGTCCGCAGCACGTAAACAGTGTTGATATGGGAAAGAATATGTGCGAAAGTAAATTCCATATGGGGGCGCACCTGCAAGTATTTTCAATCTGAGTGATTCTTCAATCATAAAATAAGGTTATAAGGGAAACGTCACGTCTCTTCTTCAACGTTCATATAGCATTGTCATGTTTGCTTCTACTATGACGTCTGTGTGAAGGCTCAATAATGAAATTTCTGGAAGCTACTAACCATATCCACGATTTCCGTCAGACGGCAGCCTTTAGTTGTTTCGGGAATCACACGGGCAATAGCTGTACCTGCTTGGCGTACGATCAAATTCCGGTCAAACAACAGATGAAATGGGAACGCTTTGGAGAAGGTGTCTGGACTGATCTTTGGTTCTGTAGATTTCATGAGAATAATTTAAATAAAGGCCATTAGTTTACCCTTCAAACCAGTTAAATGGATTGATGACTTTAGACGCTTTGTATGTTTGAGTTTGAGTCGTTTGTTGTTTATCAATAAATGTTGACAGCTTAATAATTTTGTTTGAATCATGGTTGAATGAAAGATTTTGCAAAATGTTAACGAGCAAACCGCAAAAACTCTCTGAAGTCCTACTTTATTTTTGAAGAACAACGTATCACATGTCCACATATAGTTACCAAGTCCAACGCCCAGTGTAGAAGTGGAGAAAAAAATGATCGAAAAAATGATTGCAAACATAAGTCAAAACGGGATTCATTATAAAAAGACTAGTAGGTGGGGGCACCATTTATTACAGACCGTAATTCCATTCGTGAGACAGATAGCGAAAGTGCCGGTCACTTATTGTGATTCTTATGTATATAGTATATATTTATGAGTATGTAGGCATTTATGAGTAATATAAGCATAGATACACAGAGCAAAATATAGAAGAACCGGGATACAGTAGGTGATTCTCCGAGTGAATGGCTTCTCATAAAAAAGAATGTCGAATGAAATGTTTTCATGGAGGGAGCATCGGCTTAGGCAATTTTCTACATTTACTCCTGTGAGTAGTTCTGCGTTATCTGTAAATATTTAACCCACATGATTCTTCCATCGTAATTTTCATAGCCTTTTACCGCATTGCATTGCCTGTACCGCAATAACAGTGGAATATACATAAGTATCTTTATGTAAAATAGAACTTATTTCTTATATAGAATATTATTATTTTTCTAGCAGAGATTTGGCTGATGAATATAGAGGTTTCCCATTTTTGGGAAACAATTGACTGCAAATAATGCATTCTTGATGTGAATAATCGATGGTGTGGAATGTGGAATATTTAATGGTTTGATAACCCCAAGGCAGAGAACGTCATCTTGGAAGAAATCCACGTTTAATATATAGAAAATTCTCGAAGCTCCAAGTCATAATATTACATATTCGGAGTATGAGAAGTTTTTAAAACTCAAAGCAGGCTCCAGGATGACCACTCAAAAAGTTCCATTAACTCGTTTAGATTTTTATTGCTCCTAAAGGGTTGACGGGTTAAAATTT
>JAANSM010001637.1:0-17701 GCA_036850725.1 Orchesella villosa
ATACATGTATTTTAAAGTTTCCTTCTGTAGTATAACTTTTTATCTACAAATAGTAACAAATGTGTCTACAGATTGCATGCAGGCCATCAGGAAATATAACACAGATTGTGTTAATGTTATTAAGCTAATTCCACTTTATGCACAATAAGTATATACATAATAAATGTTTATGCATTCATGAGTTATATCAAATCTGCCAATCTGCAAACCGCCATAATTCATAAATAAGTTAGTTAGCACGATATAATGTTGACTTAGATAAGCATGACTTTTTGGCTCATCATATTATACCACATATTTTCCTATGAAGTGTGCACTTCGAAAATCAATAGCGTTGCTTCAGACGCACAACGGCACAACACGGCGATTTTATGACGAAATTGTACCTCTTGCACTTGTCACGAAACTGATCTCAACTTCAACTCTCGCTTTGTTTATTTTTAGAACGACATGCATACATTCGGTTCATTAAGTTATAAGAACGTAAAACGATACATACTTCTTCGGTTCGGAAGCCGGAACAACCTAAGTTAATATCCCATACACAATTACTGTCATCATTGGCAAAGGAAACTCTTACTACAACCGGAACACCAACATATGCGGTGTTCTTTGAAAGCAATGGAATGAAATGAGTTGAACAACCACTTCGCATGATACTACTGCTGAATAAAAAACTTGGTTTTGAGATTAGTGACACTGTTTGTGAGAGGATGACGAGGATCCCATGTGCAGATCGCAAAATCTCTTTCAAATCTCAGCCTTAAATACATGCTGCTGGGGACGGGCTGGATGAATCTAAAAAAGAAAGTTTTTGCTTCAATTCCAAAACCCTTCCACATGTAGAATAGGTTAGACATTGGTTGGACGCGAATTATAGTAATAATGACACTTTCAAGTTCGAAAATACGTTTATTTTTATCATACTTTTAAGTTTAAATTTAACGAGAAAAAGTAAATTTGGTTAATTATGCAGTATTGGCTTAGATTCGGTTTGCCTATCGGCAGTGCATTTGTTGTGGCTGTGATTTTAGACAATGTAAATGAAACATACGTTGATCTTGATAACGTTTCCTTTTAATGATTGTGCCATATTGTTTGCATAATACTTAGTTTTGTATTTTAACTCTTTCAGGTAATATCTCTTGACTGGCTGATTAAAGAATCAATTCTATCAACAGCCAATGAGACCAGCAAAAGTGCTGCAGGTAGCACACTTTTAATAAAAATTAATAATAATAAAAATTCCAATTAAATCTTTTTCACTTAAACTTAGCGAACATTGCTATAATGTAGTGCAATATGTACCTTGGTACCTTATACTTTACTATATATGAATTTCTACAGCATCGTACCACTACCACTCAGATCAGTATCCACTTCTCTATGTTTTTATACGAACAATCTTAGCTTTGGGATTATGGGTGATTTTAGTGAGGGTAATAAAATACACATGTGACATGCAACAATTAAATTTTCATTTATGAGAAATCAATCCTTAGCTTAATCAAAATCAATTCTTATGGTATTTATTGTTTCATTTCAGTCACCGAAAACGCTTCTCTTCGTATGGATCATTGTAGCAGTTACAGTGGACTGTTTGCGGCATGGAAATCTAAAAATGATCTTCGATGCTATATCGTCTTTCAATATATATCTATTGATTTTTATGCCGATTATACGGGTGTATTTATACTTAATTTTCATTGAAGTAGCTAGAGTTATAGAAAAACAAAAAGAGCCTAGACTATTAGTTGGGAGTTATGAAGGAGCTGATGAAGACTTACAGTCCTTGGTTCCAATAGGATATGATGGCGTGGGTATCTGGAAGTATTATGATCGCTTTCCAATACTCGGGACAAAAATATTACTGATAGTTGACTCGGTATCCAATCTCAGTCTTTAGTCTTTAATAACTTTAAATGGCGATTAAGTCCTTTTATCAATGAATTTTGTATGCCTTTTAGGTATGGATATTCATTGCACTTCCAGCAGTGAAAGCTGCTCTAGGAGGATTCGGAGGATTTCTGATTACAATAATGGGTACGCAGTTTGGTGCATTATACTCTTTTACTAATATTCACAAAATATTTATGAGTATAACTTACAGCTTGACATTTGCACTTTCTATTTAGGCTGTGGATTAAATGGCTATGCTATAGTTTCGCTCCTACAAGTAACTAGACTATACACAATCTTTAAATCTCAGAATTGGAATAGTGTTTTAGATATTTATATGGGGCAAGTGAAAACAAAAAATAATATAGTGAAATTGGGTTTGGTGAACAGAAGCAGCCAAGTGGGGTTGTTATATGGCGAGTACTATACCTGTTGTTCATAATTCTTATGATCATCGCATTTGGAAGTGAATTCATGGACACGAGAAACAAGCCATCCGAGCAGGGAACAATTTCTACATTAACTCTTGCCCTCATGACCATCTACAAAATATTCCTGTGTTGGTTTTCTACTGGGATCGAGGGCTCAATGGGTGTAGTTAACTATAGTACAAACGCTGAGAATCAATTAGCTCAAATAGAAGGTGGGCAAGGTTATCACGTAGCTGAAGGTGACTGGGACATGGCACAGTCCGCAATTCCTGGTGAAGTTATCATTACTGAGTTGGAAGGAAGAGATAGTCGTACTGGTTGGGAAAGTCGATCAGAAAGAGTAAGTCGAACTAGTCGTTCTGGATGGGGAAGTCAGTCAGGTCTTGGAATTGCAAGTAGCCGTGAAGGCATGGATAGTCGATCCGGTTGGGGGAGTCAATCAGCAGTTTCAGAAAGCTTGCATGGTGCAGATAGCAGATCAATTCTGGAAAGTCAGCCTCAATCTGTTAGAACAAGTAGGGATGCTATTAGTACAGTCAGCAGTATTTCTGGCTGGACAACTGCATCTGGAAGAGAAAGTCGATCTGACGTGGGATGAAACTGGATTAAATTACCCATTTATCAAAACAACCTGCAGATAAGTTGTTGTACGTGCGCATGTCTGTACAGGATACACTTTGGGTTCTGCTGATTTTCTTCTTTTTTGATGATACATTTATAATCTTGTTATACTGTAGGTTCCTAAATCTGCAATAAATGTGCTTCCACGTATGTTTCATTTCTGTTTATTTACGACAAGGTTATATATACTACCGTGTCTCCTTAATTTGGCGTGGGAAATGAAATATATAAGAGCATACAATTTCATATTCGTAAGCAACCATTCCACATTTAGTACAGTTTTCAGTTTATTTGAAGAATTCATTCTCGCTGCATATAAGAATGAAGAAAGCAAAAAGTATGGTAAAGCATTATATAAAGGTCTTTGGGTAAAGCATACATTAAGTAGTCATTGCATTCCCATTCTTAATTTACTGACTGACAAGTGAGTATGCATATGCAATTTTTCCTTGCTAATCTCGAAATACAGTGATACACATGCAGCAACACAACAGAACTTCAGCGATACATAGTCTTAAGAAGTTTGCATATTTGTATTGTAGTGGCGATGTGTAAGATTAAGAGTAAACGTTTATTGAGAAACCCGGTCATGTAACTGATCTTGGTGACTTGCTATTTGAGATACCAATTGTCTAAAATCCTTTCACTATCTACAAACCAGACCATGTATATGTTAGTCGATACGATAGCGTAGAGAAGCGATTTACTTTACTATCAACTATACTGCAAACAGCTGCATTTGCTTATTCAGTTGTAAAATTTTCATAATGTCATGAAAAACTTCATGAGCCGGTACAATTACCACACTATCAGCTAGTCAGAGGTAAGGGGTTAAAAATAATTGTAAAAATAACAACGCCTCTCAAGTACACAGCCAAATTCCCTAAAGACCTATGCAATATGGATTCTATAGGCAAATGTAGTCGTGTTGATTTCTTTGCCTAAGCACTTTGTTAAGCTTTAGCTTGCATTTGCATTACTCTAGCATTGGCGATGTAGCTTTATATCATTCAAGACTAAAACTATGAGATCACATCACGCTGTGATTTGTTCTTTCTATCTACCTATCCATATACCACGCTAGAGACATATTGCTTGGTTCATGCCAAACTGACTTGTATTGTGTGTGCATTGCTCTCTTGTATAGTATAACTGAAACCAGAATACTTCAAATTGGTTTTGCTGCATTACAGTGGTTTTTGGAGTTTGGACAACTTTTGGATAAAGATACACAAGATTTTTTGTAGTAGTCTGTATGAAAGTTTTCGTCTATCATGCATACTTGCATGTTGTGTGACAATGTGAGCACACGTCTTTTTGTGTATAACTTTATTCACATACTTCAGTTATATTCATTTATATAAAGTTTGTTTGCAGTTAACCTTGCCTACACTTACACTCCATAAATTTATCAAGGTTTGATCGTACTTTCATACGAGTTCTCAAATTTGGTTAAATGTCAAGATCATACAAATAATATATAGCTCACAAGTATCTCGATTCTCGACTAATCTTGAGAAACATTTGTACAAGGCTTCCTACGTCCATCACCAACTTATAACCAGGTAAATCTTGATGATACATTCTACATTCATAAGGAATTGCACTGTATTTCTTAGTCATACAGAAAAAGTCATGATCATCATAATATCACGTATATGGTACAAAGGTGCTGATAAATATATTGACATATAGAATTTTTCATGAGGTATGAAATTTTCCTTCCACAACCACATCATTTTGTGTGACGGTGCACCTTTCTATAGTTAAAAAATGGTGCATGCTAATAAAAATCACGTCATATCTGCAAAATTGTGAGTATATTAGCATTTGCATTTGCTATAAGCTATTTTTATTTTTTTATTTGTGCAGAGTTCTCTTCAGATTTCAAGGATGATGTTTCTTCAGAATTATTGTCATCTCAAGATAGCCGGGGATGAGTGTCACGAACAGACATTAAAGTAGTGGGTTCGACAATTTATGAATTAGTGGAACTATTTTATACATAGGAAAATGATTTCAAAAAGATGGTTTCGTTTCGGACTTCCTTTGGGAAGTGCAACGGTAGTCGCAGCTCTGCTGGACACTGTACGTTTTTTTATAGAAATTACTTTAATGAATATCATTTTTTATCATTTCAAGCAATATAAAATGTAATTTTTTGTATAATTTTTAAAAAATTAGCATAGACATTTTATAAGTGAATGTTTCCTTTATTTTCACAGACCATCGGAGTGTATTGGTTACTTAATGATCTCGGAAGTGATCTTTTCTTTCATTGGATGGACCACAGTGAGCCTACTGGTATGTGTTTACTAAATTATTTGGAATGATATTATACAGTCATGTTCTGTTTTCATGCTTAACTGGAACTTCTTACATTTCAGACAGAAAAACCATCATAAATCTAGTCCTTATATCCGTCCGTTGTGTACTTGCACTTTCATTATGGATCTTCGTTTTGCTAAAACAACGAGCTGTATTAATATTTTGGATACCATTATCTGTGATCACTGACGTGCTCTTGTTTGCACACACTATTATTAGCCATCCAAAGGATTTTGTTTCGGATGAGATGTGGATTTTCAATATTTTTTTCTTGTTTCTATTTCGCGTATACATCACTGCAGTAATTTTCCAGACTTTGAAACGACTTTTGAGAAACGCTCGATTGCAGAATCCGCCAGTAATAGTAATATCAGATGCTTCAACAGGAGAAAGTCCAAAGTATTATTTGGTGGAACCCATTGGCAGGAATCCATTGAAAATTTGGATGTATTTTGATGACAGGCCGAGATTGGGTGCTGCTGTTTTAGTAGCGTTTGAAATTGTATGTTGTAATCGTCTTCATTCATCCTTATCATGATATGATTTGCTCGTTATGACATTCAGAATATCAATGACCCCTCATCTTAATTCTTTTTAACAGGCATGGAACACTTTTGTTTTGTCGACCCATGTATTGACTGAATTTCTTCTTGGGGGTCGAATGTTTTTCCTGCACAGAGGCAAGAAATTAAAGCTTTTATGTAACAAAGAATAAAGAACAAATTGTTTACCCTAAATGTCAAAATTTGTTTTATTCACAGAGGAAGAAGTAATTATGAGGTTCTGGAGGATTCTAATAGACCTGGTTGCATTGTTTTTCATACTGAAGGTCAGGATTAAAATACATACCGTTTGTTTAAATTAGTCTCAGCTTCCCATTTCAAACTACGAGGGACATTCTTTGTAATAATGATTTAATTTTTGTTTTCTATATAAATATTATGATTACTTATGATATTTTAGAAACGCAAAACTCTTCTCCGTTTCTGGCTAATCATTTACTTCTGGACCCTTTTTATAACCATTTGCCTCACAATATGGACAGCCATGGATTGGACATATGAAACACCTCTAGTCGTCGTGTTAGTCACTTGTTACAACGCTTTGTCAGACATTTCCATGAGGTTTGGAGTGCTTTATTTTTGTCTCATGCTGTCATTACAATCGTCTCAAAGTCTGTCTCGAACGCAAAGTTTAAAAAGTGAAACACGTTCGATTCGGTTCACTGCTCCAAATGCAAGGCATAACCACAGCCTTGTTGATCGTGCCATCTTTGCAGGGAACCAATTTTAATAAGACTATGAGTAGAAAAGGTGAACTCGTGTATTTTTATGCTAGATAATGACTTGACCTTCGTATTTGTTGATTTTATTGGTATCTTATGACCTTTTTATTTGTTTATTATTAAGTTATTTCATTCTCATTCCTGTTACCTTTACCTCAATTTCAATACGCGAAACATCGGAGAACCGCGACACTAAACATGTACTTATGTATCAGATATGTACAATGCGAATTTTATGTGATGATGTCACAATAAAGCCATCAAACATCACTGTAAATCTGCAGAACCAATCTTAAGCCGCACTTTAAAAGCTGTAACTAATTTATAGTTGGTCGTTCTTTAAACTTCATACAATATATTTTCGCTATAATACAAAGTGGGCATTTGTTGTTTAAAGTTACTTTTACGTGCAGTAGTAACACGTTATACGCATTTATAACAAAAACATTATTCCCTTTAATTGAAAAGTTGTCACCATTATGTCAGCGCAGCAAAACAAGAAATTTATTAAGTATACAGTAAATCTGATCAAGAAATTGTTTTTGGGGAATTTATCCTCGTGGATTCATAGCGTAATAACATGCACGTGTCCAATCCAATTCCAACCGAAAAGACAGTAAAAGTTTGCAATTTGGAAGTTAACATGTTGACAAGGAAGGCTGTGTGTCTATGTTTGTCCGCTCTTCTGGCATCCTATACTCATTCTGTCGTCACAAAATCGGTACACTTATACGATTAGGATGATAATCGCATCGCGGATCATCAACCATGGGAAAGAGAGAGACATAAACCACTTTGTGGAATCAAAACGAGAAAAGAGAAAAAACTCGTAGGAATGGTGTGGTCGTGGTCTAATTATTTGGATGACTGCCAGTGATGTTTCCAAAAATTCTTATCGTAGCTATCCTGCGCAAGCAGAAACGTAACACTCTTTCTTGCATCCGTGTGAAAAGTAAAATGAAATCCTGGTAGCAGTTTGGAACTTCTTGCGTGAGAGTGAAAAGGAAACTGTTAAGATTTCACTTTTAATCCGTTTTTTAATCTTATTGCACTGAAACATCACAGCGGAATAGAAGTTTGTGCAGTGTTGAACAACTAAATTAATTTTTATTATTCTGAAACTGCAACTCAACACTTCAGTAATCTGATTCTAATTTGCAGCAGCGGCTCTTGCCCAAGCCTGGCATAATAGCATAGCATAATGCATCATTTTTCAAAATTTCATAAGATATTATGGTATCATTTAGCTTTATCTTTCGGATCTGCATTGGTAACAGTTGCACTATTCGATACGGTAGGATGAAACTATTGTGAAAATTTTCTTATCGATTACCGAGTTTGTATTTACACAAAGTTTGTTATAAATTTTGCATTTTTGCTTATAGCTAAGCTCTCTTTCGTGGCTATGCAAAGACTATGCAATAGTTGCACACTATTCTGGTGAAGAGGACAGCTCCACGCCTATTAGTAAGGCTATAACAAGTTACTTGAAGACTGAAAATAATATTTTTTAGTATTGTTTCAAAAGGAATCTATTTCCAGTATTTTTTCAGACATTATGGACATTGCCTATTGGATATTTGTATCATACCGAATGATCTTATCTTTAGTAATTTGCATCGGCGGTATATTTATGGTATGCGTGACGCCAAATGTTTTATGCGAGATTTTGAATTGATAAATGTTACTATTTCGCCATAACTTTCGATTTTCGGGGTCTACAGGGACGAAGAGTTGTCGTCATTGTTTGGCTCGGGGTGTCATTGCTGATTGACTTGATCCACTTAGGAGAAACAATATTCATTCTTTCCAAACCAAATCTAATGAAAACGTGGCCCATTGTTGTAGCAGTTTCTTCTTGCATTTGGCAAGAACTTAAAATAGTTCGTATAAAGTACAGAATAATTCGACGGAGCCTTTTGGTAGACACGAATAATAACAACGGGGATTACGAGCTGGAAGCTGCAACACTGGAAAAGGAAATTGAAAGTCATTGTGATTCCAAAGGAAGATTTCACTTTGAAGTTGTAGATGCAAATAAGACTGAAATCAATGGAAATGGTGTAAGCACAAGTAACGGATATAAAATGAAGGCGTTGTTAGATTACAAGACTGAAAATTGTAGAGGAGAAAAAGGACTGTCATACTACATTGCAACGAATGCAATTCATTTTATCAAGCTTGTACGAAATCTTTATAATCTATTAACATGGCACATCACAGGGTACTTGTTTGGAGGAGATTATCATCAATTGATAAGTAAATTACAATTAATAATTTCAATTCAACAAACAATTTTTTGAAATTTTCTATCTCTAATTAACCTACTATTTGATTTGCAAGGCACTAATTACAAAGCCGTGTTCCTGGAACAGAGATTTATTCGGTACGCTCGTGTCTTTCTGGATGTTTTGACAGTTGTATACATCGTACAGGTATAGTTCAACTATAAAATAATTCCACAAATATAGTCTTACAAAGTCAAAGGTTGCTTAAATAAATAAAGTCCAATAAATTAATACCAACTATTTTTTACGTTTTCCTTTAGGAAAAGCGAATGCTAGTAACGCCTTGGATTATGGCTTACATTATGACAGTTTCAGCATCAATTGCAGTATTTCTTTTCACACTTCTTCATTTAAACCTTTTAACAACGCTATTCGCATCCATTTATTACCTGGTATTTTTTATTGACTTATTTTTCCGTTGTGGTTTTCTAATTTTTTGTATAAGGTACGTTGTGGAAACAAAAAAATTAGTGTAATGTAGTCTTAAAATAACTAAGTATTTATTGTAGTTGTAGACTGACTCATTTGTACCTTATAAAATTAGGTTTAGTTGGCATTTGCAAGTACTTACAATTGTTCAGCTACCATAATGTGATATAGTAATTATTGATGACTTGAATTAAATTAAACAAAAATTACAATCAGTAACACTCTTATACTTTATCGTAGTAATAATGAAAACTTAATAGTAGGCAGTAGGTCAATCACAATCAAGATATACATATAATATAATATGTTACTGTATAATATATGATTAGACAATAGAGATCACGTCCAAGTCTCGTTTGAACTCAATGCAGAAATGAAGTACAGCATACCGGAACACAATGTCTGATGTGAATAAGAACTGGTAAATGTAGCCAGAAGGTTCGGAAGCCCAGTCTCTCGTCATTGCAAATAGGATGATGTACATGATTATACTTGCAGCAATCCCACAAAGTTGACAGAAAAGCCATGGCTTTAAGTTTGATGTTCTCTGAAAACAACGGGTGAATGTATACAGTACTTGTACGAATGAACAAAACTTCATGAACAACACAATTGACACTAACCTTTTTGCATATCTATAGAGTGCTTTGTATGTACATACCTTTAATATTAAGCAGCACCCAATGCTGCCATTCAAAACACGAAATACACGCATGTATACTTCCTCTAATGAATTTACAGTTGCGGCTTTGCCTAGATTTGAAAAATAAGACTTTTCTGAAGAACGGATTTCCCAGGATTCCCCAAGTACAGTTACGCGATAGGGAATCCGATAAAATGAGTAACAAACTAGCAATCGTGGCATTGACACCGACTTACCAGAAAAGAAGTAAATATCTGCCTTGCCAAAATCACTCAGCCAATCAAATCTGCTAAAGTCGTAATGGGGCAACTCCATCGCAAGGAGTAGATAACCGGACCACATCTGGATAAAACGAGATTTAACAAATAATTACTTCCTACTTATTATGTGTCATCAATCAAGTAGTTATACAAGCTTAATATCGCAAATAAAAATTAAGCTTCCGCTCACAGCATCCGCAGTAAGTAGAATTCTGGATCCAAGCCATGGATTTCCTTGGTAGTATTCGAAAACGCCTAGACACTTGGTTCCTAATGGTCTCAAGATATCCCTGAAACTGTTTAGCTCATCTTCAATCAGAAAGCTGACCATCATTTGACCAGCAACAAAGTAGACATAAAGCATTCGTACAAAGTGAAATGATAAGTCCCCACAAACTAGCATAAAACTCTCGGGAAGAGTTGAAATTGCGTTGATTGCTGAGATCATAACAAGACTGACCCATTTGAATTAGACAGTTTAGTAGCGCTGCGAAAAACCAGAAGAATCCAACTCGTTTGTTTCCCTTAAAAAGCAAAAATATTCTTTGAGTTGAATTGAAACAAGCATCTACCTAACTAACACGTTTCATTGCAATAAGTCTGCCAGGATTATGTTTATTACATGCCTACCTTGAAAATAACTTCAGTCCAGAGTAACAATGTCAGAAAAAAAGTCAGAAAACTGCATGTTATGGTAATGTAGTCTTCCAACTCTAAATAAAATTAGAGTAATTAGGTCACAAACACAGGTCAAAGCTATATTTAATATAAACATTTCAGATGTTCATTTTGACATTTGACATGATGCGCTACAGTAATTATAAACCCCTTACTTAACAGCTTCGGAGGGAAGAGTGCCTCAGCGGTAAAGACAATCAGTTTCACTGAAGACAGCTGAAATCAATCATGTCTTGTAACAAATCAGTATCATTTTACCCATACCCTAGCACACCAGATTAGTATGCATACAAGGCATCATACAAGGTACAATAGCTCGCTTAAAAATTTTTGTATTCTACTTACCCAAAACAGAATTCCAATTACAATGACTGCACTTCCGAGTGGTAGACCGAATCGGAAAATTTTATGCATTTTTGAAACTTTATAACTTCTTAACTATAAATGGTTATTCTAATTTCCATCTGTAAAACGTAGCAGTAACAAGCACATGCGCCTTCCTTACTTTGTGCCTTGGCATTCGAGGCAAAATATAAGAGGTGAGAATAACGTTTCACAACGAGATAGAAATAGATGATAGACTTCCTGTGACTCCCACTTTAGCAATGAATCAAGCCTAATAATATATTAGTTATTTGTCCCATCCACAAAGAAGTCTTGCTTCTGCATTGTCGCGGACTCATAAATTGAACTCTTCACTTTGTACAGTTCCATCAAACTAAAGTCCCAACTACCGTGAAAATATATCAGTGACTCATTCAATGGTGTTGATTTTGATACTGCCATGTTATCCAGCTTTTCAAATTATATGAAAAAAACCATAAATTATCCTGCCAATCTCTGAATGATAGAGCATAAACACCATGTGTACACATACGGTAGAAAACGGACAGTATTAAGCAGAGTGATTTTATGAATAAGATGGAATTTAGAAAAAGTGTATTTCTTCCATTCACCTCACCACTACAATCTTATGGTTTTGGTCTTGGTCTGGTACTTCAACTTCATACTTGCCTTGCCGCATTACTGTCATCAAAATATGGACGTTAAAACCTTTTTATAACCACATTTTATTATACATTATATATGCTTGCTCAAGAATAATATGGAATATATGTTGCAAGTTGCAAGTCTGTCTTTTAATGAAAACAATATTTATATCAGGGCCGAACACGGTTAAATGTAGGAGGAAAAGAGAATGAAACAAGAACACACATTAGTGTACACATATACTTACTTATGCATAAAATAATATTATAGTTATATGGATAACCTCTTGCCCTTAGTAATAGTATACATAATCCGGATTATAACGAAATAGTGCACTTTCAGTGTAAGATTCTCCAGTCAGCATGTTTGTGTATGTAAAGATATACGGATGGTCGTTAATCGAGTATGGTGCTGTACTGTGCTCACAAGCATCAATATTTATCAAGACACAAGAGCGAAGGATGAAGATATCAGTGTTACATTCAAATATCAATAAACCTATCAGGATGTTCTTGACGAGTATCGTAAAATTTAAAGGATAGTACAGATCAAGTCTGTTACAAGCTTGTTATAATAAATATACTGACTGACAGTCTTTGTTTGGGTTCAACTCGCACTTACACAGCGGAAAGGTAACACTTTTTGCATGAGATGAGCTATATGAGCTCTTGAGAAAATGACTTACAAAAAAGGTTTCTTCAGCCAACAGCCACCTTTCAAAAATAAGAAGTAGTAATAATATCAGTAAAACTCCAGCAAAATGTGTAAATGTTTATCAATTCAAATGTCATATTTCATATCATATGTTAATTTATAAGTGTTAAAAAGGCCATTCCAACAAAATATAATGTGTCTCTTTCTTCATTTTATTACTGTGGATTCACTTTCCTAACTATGAATTATTCGTGTTGCAAAATGGTTAGCAAAATGGCATGTTTTTTCTATGTTAGTTACGTCTATATGCGATGTACGTGTGAAGGATTTTTGTACGGGTTTAGGTAAATCATTTCTGTCTGCAGGAAAATGAAAAACGATTGAATTATGTAAAACATCACAAGGTAAAATGAAGCAAGACGATATGGTCTACGCATAAATATTCTCCATTAAAGACGTTTTTTGAAATGCAGATTTTTGCTTCATAAGCCAGACCACGGCGGTTCACCTTTCAGTTCGGTATAATTTTTATTTTATGTTGTGTACGTTAGCTAGTTTCTTGATCGCCTGTCTTTAGTTGTCAGCATTGTGATATGATGCTGATTTGTTATAATAATAAAGAAGCTGAAAAGTCAAGATTTTAATGTATTGTTGCCGTAAGTCAAAAGTAAATTGTATTTTACAGCTTCTTAAATAACATTGGACATAGCATATATACATACAAACATACAATATACACATATTAGTCGCGAATACCTTCATCCTCATCTCATATTATTTCAACATTAGTATTAGTACACACACGGCACCTTAATGGCTAATTTGGGACATGCAACATACTCAACTTCATTACTTAACTGTAACTTATTCAGCTTCTAAAAATTGTTGACTCCACTCAAGAATTATATATAATGCGACAAGGAACTGCTAGTTAAGCTTTTTTAGCGATGACGTTAACTGCGAAAACTTATCGTGTAGCATCATCATCATCATCGAGTTAGGTTTCTTTTTCGCACTGTTAAATTCTTTTCACAATGATTTGTGTATGACTTTAAACAAGTTCCGACGAGCAGAATTCTGTAGACGATGTCGGATGTGTTGAATATACAGAAGAGAATTGTGACAAATCTTGGGAAGGTTTGCTTCTCAGTCACAATTACGAAAATGAGTATTCCTACACTTATGATTGTTTCCATTACTTTTGGTAATATCCACCAGTTGTGATGCGCTAATGTTTTCTAATTTTAAAAGTCGAAAAGATTTTCATAGTTGATAGTCGAAGAATGTTATTTTAGCGTATTTTATTTTATTCTTAAACACCTTCACTGACCTTATGAATCGCTTGTAAGAAGTAAACGTCAAATAGAATTCGGGATATTCTTATGAATCGCTCCTCTACCAATATTGGTGTGAGATATGAGCCTGCAAAGGTAATTAACACGTAAAAATCAAGGTACTTTATCACTAGTTTAAATATAAAAATAAACGTTTTATATTTGATCATACTACTTGGATAAAATAGTTCTTCCCTCCCAAACACAGCTTGGCTTACTTCTCGACTTAAGACTTTACATACGCACCACACCTACAAATTTACAAATGAAACAATAACTGGATGTAATCAATTGTGATTGGACCAGATTATACACATTTTTTACACACGAAGTGAGTTGATTAAGTTGACAACAGGAATTTTTAGTCTGTAACAATATCAACTTACAAAATCACTGATAAGTAAAAACCTCGCGAGTCGATCAGCATCTATCAAGTAAAACTGAAAGAGTTTGCAGAATCCCATTCCAATCGGCATCAGTTCCTTGGCCAACTCATTTTGACATTGCTCTTGTCTCCGTTGTATGGCGGGGGTGACATTCGTTGAGGTAGCAATTTCCACCTTGCCTGAAATATACGTTTGAGTAATATCCCAAAAAAATACTGAATCAATCGAATATCTGATGTAAACCCAAATCATTATATGGTAGTTTGTTTTTTCAGAGCACTCTATATTTACTGATTTGCAAATACTTACTCCTAAACTTTGCGTATGTTTTTGTGTAATTCATCGCAACAACAATTAAATATGCTCGCATCAGCAGTCTAATTATTGTGATGTAAATAAAATGGAATGGGGACACATATTTTTCGGATTTTACATCTGTCAACCAAAAATGATAGTTGATCACTCCAATTAAGAGTAGTTGTAAGAGGTCGACTGCAATTGTTAAGTAAATCCACACCTTCAGAACTAAAAAGTCTTCCCTATAAATATTTAAAGTGATGAAATTATATTATAAAATTTCCTGCAAAAAGCATTTCGAAAAATATTTTGAAAATGATGCGTTTTGTTGGTCTCACACAATTAATATAACCCCAATCCATAGAACCATAGCTAAAATGATTTTACTTCCTTCTATACCAGCCTGTGTTAATTCCAGATAATCTGTTAAAATCATAAATGAATCAATCTGATTTGTATCATAGTGGAGTATAAGTAATGTACCTCGAAATTTTAAAACTAACCAAGGTGCCAACTGAACTCCGTTAATTCCCTTCGATTGTGGCCATCTCCGAACATCGATCTCATAAACGCATGGAGGCATTTTGCCATTCCAATTAGCTATTAAACCCCATTTCACAAGTGATTAATTTTGAAAATAACTTTAAGGTTTTATACAGTAAAGTTAGTAGATGAATGTATTAACGCACCACATCCAGAAATCCAGCTATGACGAGAGCTTGACCAGCAGGAACACCGAATGTAAACCATAGCATCATCTTGAAATATGGAAGGATATCTCAAAACGTGCAATTTTACAAAGCGTTAATTTCTAACTACTTGTACTCAGTAAGGAAACTATATTATAAATAAATATTCCGGAACTATTTGTGTTTTAGAAAACCATGATAGAGATGATGATGATATATATATGATGAATAATAGATGGTTTATTCTAGAGTGTAAAGCAAATTATGGACTTGGAACGGCTGTGTAACAGCGTTTTGCTGATTGGACTTGATTAATTGATTCAATCAAAGATTTTTTCGTTTAAGTTTCATGTGTATGCAGTCCTGCAGATTCAACATTCATGTCGTTTAACAGACATTCGTCTGCTGGTCTGTTGAAAATACACATTTCCAATTTCAGTATAATGTTGAATGTGTAATGGCAAAACTTGGGTATGTTTGTATCTAATGTGAGTAAGTGAGTACGTGAGTAAAAGCTCTCTAGTTTAACAGACAAAGAGTAACTTGTTTCTTGAGACAGTTTTATGAACGCATTATAGTGATTAGTCACAATATAATAGACTGCCAAACTCAACCTTCGTAATTTTCAGCTCACATATTTTAACTTAAGGTTCATATCTCGGGTTCATTTGCATTTGTTCCAAGAATGAGAACATGTGTCACGTAAAAATATATGGATACATTTACGTATTCATGTATTTAATGTAGTAAACATTAAAACGGGATCATATCAATCCCGATCAAAGTCATATATTGCACCTGGCCAAAATAATTGCAAAGAAAGTGATTTCTTTATCTTATAGAGCGATTAACATCACATCGAAATTATCTTTAATCTTAGGCCTGAACATAAATTAATCTCCTTCCTATACTTTTAAAAATCGATCATTAACACCCCAAATCGTGGAGTATGTATATATGCTTTCTCCATATCTTTCATTGAAGGGGCTTGAACTTTTAAGTCCCTCGTTGTACCATTCATTTTGCTAGCTTTCACAGTCATCATCGAGTCTTCAGTATTTATTTCTATATTTTCTGTTCGATAACCTCTTACATCCACTTCTAAAGAGAATGAACGAACTTTTCCATTCTTGTCTGGCTTCCTATGAATTTTGTAGCTGAGATTTCCCTGACATCCTCCCAGTACTCTGAACTGCCTAAACAAAATACTAATTTATAGAATGGGATTGCAATTTTTTTCAAGTATTCATCGAGTTATTTTTCATGACTAACTTAAGTTTTGAACCACTCTGATTCGACGTTGTAGGGGTTTGTTTAGTAGATTTGATTCCAACATCACCACACCCATTTTCAAGATTGTTAATTTCCTTTGCTAATTGTTCCTGATATTCTACTAGCCTGTCTAGCTTCGACTTTAACAATGTTTTATGTACTTCTTTCTGGAATTCTGCTCTTCTTTGATAATAATCATGGATTTCAGGGTGTACAGATTGAAAATTCGGAGGAGCACTTTGTGGACCTGTTTTAGTATGAATACAAGAAGTTTTTTTATGAAATTTAAGAAATCTAGTGCACAAAAATGCATGTGTAAATCAGAAATATTCATATTATGCTATGCGATTCAGTATACCTCTAAGTGGTGCCTCCGTACGTTTTTGAAAACGGTTACGCAAGGTTGGATTACGGTAATTGATTTTATTTTGAGTGTTTCCAGGTTTGGGACGGTACTGTGATCGAGTGTTCTCACGAAGAAGTGATAAATATGGAGAGCTGTATGTCCTTCGACTGCTGTTTTCAGTAGAAGATGAAGTCATAATCTTAGGACGTCACCTCGAGGTTTCCTTTAGTATTTAGTAAAACGTGGCTGAACTCAGCAAGATTCGATTTGTTTGTCCAATACATTGCTTTCTTTTAGCATTCAATTATTACAAACAGTACGTTACAGTACAGTGTGGTGCCCAAGTAGCCATTAGTTGTGCATCCATGATACAAACACCATTGTATACGGAATTTATATGTATACGTCTATGATTGAATCTGGAATTCGATAAGCTTCAGTTAATATATGAAAGCATGGACGTAGGCATCTCCCTGGAAATCATGTAAAGGTAGGTAATGCACTAGCAGCAAATCAGACCGTTCCCGTTCCAGGATTTCGAGCCACCGTGGTATGTCTGTAATAATCATGATATATCACAAAGTGATGTAATAAACTATTCGGTACCACTGAGAATTTTTATTAATGTAGTTCAGAATAGAATCATAAGCTATAATTAAAATTGTTACACACTTATTTATAAAATAACGCATTAAATAATGTATCGCATTCTCGCATACTTTTGTTTTTACAGTTGTAGGTACTATAAAGAAGTATCGGATATAGCATTTAGTATAATTGGTCAGCATATTTGCTAAGAAGGTTCAGCATACATGTATACATATATAATGTACGGATTTATCAGCTTGTTTTACTATAAATAAATGCCTTG
>JAANSM010001638.1:0-17698 GCA_036850725.1 Orchesella villosa
TCGACAATACGTAAACAGGCCATTTATAAGGTCCTAGTGGAGGTATGCATTATAAGCAAGCACCACACAACACACAAGAAAAAGTAGAAGACTTTCACTTTGAGTAAAAAGTTTTTAAGATTTATATAAATTTTGAGAAACCATGCTAAATAGTTACATACATACATACAAAATATAATAAAACAGGGAAAGAATGTAGACAGCCGGAGATGCAATAATATACACTCATACATAAATGTTTTTGGAGCTCTTTCAACCGCGTTTTTACTTCAGCTAATCCACATCCACTAAAGTTCGGATCTTGTGCAGCCATATTCAATGCCAGAAAACTTGATTGCCTCAAAATGTACATAATATACACATGAACATACTAAAGTATGTATATATCACTTGAAAATCCCATTGAGACTGCTTTTAATGTGGGATCTCTCCTGATTTCTTGGGGAGTCGCTCTTTTATACTTTTCTTTGAATTCACTTAGGAATCCTCCGTTTTAGTTGGGAATGTGATGTGAAGTAGTACATAGTAGCCTTATTTGCTGCACATTTATACAAAAAGTAGAGAGGAGATGGTCGTTTACTCATTTCAAAGTTGCATTCCCAGTCCCAACCTAATACTAATACTTTTCTTTTGACTTTCTCCCTTTAGAATTATATACAATACTTTTTTCAAGTATTATTATATAACAGCACGCATAACAAGTTTTAAGTTGTTCCAACCACCATGTACTCAACTCACATGAGATTCTATACAAAGAGAACATATACACACATAGTATAGAATGCGCAGACAATGAAAAAAAATCTTGTTCAGTTTAACCAGAAAACTTTTTGCCAATAGAAGAATAAATGCCTTCACGCACTAGCTTAAAACGAGCAACACACTTTAATTCCTCACGTTTCAATCCTGCAACTTGCCCAATGTATATAGTATCTACTTTTCCTTTTGGTGTGGTCTCAAAGATGTGCGGAATGCTCTTTTGAGGGAGCAAAAAAAACTTTCGCTAAATGATTCACCAAGCCCCATGGAATTAAAATTGGGATAGACTTTCTGCAACAAAAGGGAAAGTAGTAGGCACACATTCCACGTGTTAGCCATAGCTAATAGTGCTACATACATGTTTTTATTCATTCATTTGCCATACCTAACTCTAAATTTCCATAGGCTAAAAATGCAAATTAACTTTTTTTTATTATGGTTGGGGAATGCATTGCAGAATTTTATTTAAAATGTCTCATTCCACAGCAGTTGCAGTTTTGCATTTCATTAGCATAAATTACGAGTCAAATTATTCACACAAAAATGAATATATACACTTGAATTACAAGTAATTTAATGATAAAATGTTTGATTGTGTGGATCCGCAAAAAATAATTATGAAACTAGTACAAAACATGGCCTTAACTAGTATTGTTTTAGGTATAAGCGTAAGAGAAAAGCTTCTCCAAAAACTGCATCTCTTCTCCTTGGCACTAAAAATTCTCCAAAGAGATCTTTCCAACTCCAATGTGGTCTCCAATCTCACCATCACATTAGAGTCCAAAGTTGTTGTAGTGGCGAGAAAATGAGACTGGATTAGGTTGGGCGAATTTTCCCACTGAAATTTAGATGAAATGTACGTTTTGGGAACAGACCACATGACTTTCTTTCACACTTTTTTACTCGAAATGCTATCATATGCTAAAATGCAAAAGGAGATGTAACGTTTGTAGGTAGAATGAGATGTAAGAACGTAATTTTATTTATTTTGTTTGCTAGTCCCAAGATTTCACTTATAGAGATAACGTTTTGACACTTGTAACCTATATAATATGCATCATGCACACATACACATGGTGCTTTTACCTAATGCTATTTGGTGTGAAGAAATAGCTGGTGAGAATGTAACACCATCCAACATCCAACCCATTTACTTTTGCTCTGGTTTACCATGATACTATCCAAGGAAAACGAAGATGTATCATTACTGCTTTCAAATATCTGCTCATCTTTTTTCCGGCAGTAATCTTACTCTTTGTTTTATTGTCCATTTTCTTTCTGGGCCGATCCTATTTGCTGTATCTTAGACACTATACTGTATATTTTGTGCATTGTACCCTCCCATAAACACACTAGGATTGGATTTTATGTCGGTCTACAAATGATGATGTTGCAGGTCATGGTACAAAGCACTATCTGCAATTTGAGGAACCATTAGGATTATCTAGTTTCTTTACAGGGAGGGAGAGAGATAAGGTAGTAAATAAATTGTGAGCCAGGCCTACTTTCCCATCCATTGTGACAGGCTGGGAAAAGTCATTCGCTTTCACATTTCCTTCCTGTTTTATAGCGCTTGGATGGAAATAAAAAGAAAGAAAAGGAATTTCGCTCATTCTACTTTTTCATCTACCTTTTTCTCAACTTATCACACTGGACGAGAGGAGCAGAAAATCGAAGAAATATATAAAGAATTAACCTACATTTACATCCTAAAAGTTTGAGGACCACTCACTCTCACGAATAATACATTTGTTTATGGAGGTGCTCAGCTCAACCCATGATAGAATGCCGTAGGTCATTTATTTAGCCAACGTTGCTACTTATCGTCAAGTATATCTCAAAACACGATGGACATGAGTGCATCTCAAGTTCGTATCTTGTAACAACTTTGGTAGTATTGCTGACTACTTAAAAATTGATAGCGTGAACTTGTATAACATATTTACATGCCTATCGATTTTGATCATGACTATAGTAATTATGTTTCACCTTTCCCGCTTGCAAAGCGATACATTCAAGCAAATGAATGCTGACAAATATTCAAGCAAAGACAAAACCTATAAACCAGATCCTTTGATTAAAGTTATCAATTTGTGTGTATCATCTACTATAAGCATGTTTACATAAGCTGAGTAAGATAAGCACATGCGTCGTTGTCTTTATACTGGTATACAAGTATACAAGATACAGATCGTCATCTGCAGGCTTTATTATCCAAGTTATGAATGTCGCAAGTCGCAATAAGAAGTAAGAATTACACATATAATAATATAAAACTTAGTTTCTTCCATCTGTAATTGGATTCTTTAATTTAGAAACCACCCAAAATTGTTTCTGCTATTGTTGTTTGAACATTTGGAATAGAAAAGAAGAAAAGAAAAGGATGTACGGATGTAGAATGTAGGATATATGATTTGGTTTTTGCTAAAGGTACATCAATTTTGGGTTAACTTTAATCCGTCAGTGTGGTATAGTAAATACACATGAGCCGCACAAAGCAAAAGAGTGTCTAACAAATGGAACTCATTGAGGATTACTCCAAAGCATAACTATTTGTCCATAAGATAAGCCTATACGTTTATGTATGTCCTCAAAACTGCTATAACTTTGCACAGCCTGAAGCAAGAAGAAGCGGTGGTATATAAGTTAGAAATTGCGTGGTGCAGAATTATCCTCGTAGAAAAGTAAGCACAGTTTACGCGGAACGAACCTCACAATGCAAGGGAAGAAGTCATAGTGAGTGAGTATATTAAACCCAATCGTATTTGGAGGAAAGAAGGAAATGATGCAGTGGAAAATGTCGCAATTTCAGAGCCACAAATATATCCACATCCCTTTCAGGATGATTCCTAAGGGGAAATGAGATTTGTACTTAAGTAAATTAAGTTAACTGGTAAAACCAATGTTGAGTCTCATGTTCAATCGTGTATAATGCGCATTGTATGCATGTGTGTGTACTCAACTCGGCTCAATAACGAAAAGGAAAAGTGAACGGAATGAGTGAGATATGATGCCATAAATACCTACACAACCATAAATACAATTCTAAGCTCCGTTTGGATAAGAAATTCTATATACACAAGTAGTAGCAATAAAAATACAATGCATAAATGTACATGGATAATGTTTTTATATATTCATTCAACAGAGTAAAATACCCAAGTATAAACGCAATTGAGTGGGTGCATATGCTTCACAGGGCAGTAGAGCAGTCAAACAAAGCCATAGAAAAGCATGCAGCATTCAATTCAATGTCACCAAGAGTAATCCTATCATTCCTAGATTACCTCACCGAGATTAGGTATTTACCTACTTAACTTCATTTACTCAAATAAAGTTATGCATAGAAATTGAGAAAAGAGAAAGAGGGGTAGAGAGATCTCTCTCTTTCAACGTCGACCAAAACTCCGGTTAAAATCTCTTTCCACTAATGAAATGTGTATTGCTCTGTTGGCTCTCAGAGATAACTAATATTCATTCAATTCCTTCGGAATTAGTCCCCGGTGCAGATTCCGTTAGAAAGTAAACTGGATTTGAGATCAATTTCAGGATTCATTACATAGCGACTTGAATAGACTCTTGTTATTGGGAACGATATCGGCTAAATGAATTTCTGCTTATTCATTTCCTCCTCATCTAGTCTATAGGCTTTGCAGACCTTCTCATTTCTATACGTTGAGCAAGGTTTTTCATTTGATTTCATTTCACTTGAGAAGCGTAATCAAAATTGGAAACAGAAAGAAAAAGCAACAAGGACATTTGGATGGAAAGGGACTTTCTCCACAAAAGAAATCAGATGCCTTTGACAATTTCTCATTAAACCAAAGCAGCATCTTTTGTACTGCTTTAACACTGCGTTTAAAGAGTATATAAAATATATATAAAAAATCGATCAGTATGGAAAAGTACTCTATCCATACACGATGTTGATTTGTATATATAGTGGACAACAATAGAGAGAACTTAACTGACTCAAGCTGGAGTAATGACCAGAGTGGCCAAAAGTAGCTGCTGCGCTCATGTTGAATAGAGAGAAAGTAAGCGAGAAGGACAACGATGAGCTACTGGTTCTGGTGTGAACGTCATTATCTCATGTGGCCAGAAGGAAAAACACTACTGTGGCAAAGGAGAAAAGGGTCCAATGTATTGCATAGTGTTGATTACATACCCTTACTTTATCCATTGCTTTGGGTGAAAACGAAAACATCTGCAAAAGTCCTCCACTCTCTCTCCATTTTTTCTTCCATTAGTGTGTGTAACCAGTCACTATTGCCTTTTAACTTTTTTTCCCTGGGAGATGAGAACATTTCATTTATTTATCTAGTAACAAAACCAGTCCTTGAAGAATCGGTTGAATCGCGGCTCTCTGAGTTGAGCAAGGCGCTCACATTCACAGGCATTCATCTCTTCCACCAGTGCAACAGCCTCGGAGCCAAATGAAGCTGGAAGCTTACATGGTAGAATCTCTGAACTAAACCTCTTGATTACACAAATGACTTCTTTTAGCTTTTCGGCTTACTTGATACACATGGATGAGAAGAGCGAGAGGGAGAGAGAGAGGAAGAGAAAAGTGAGGAGCACACGGGGAAAAGGCAGACACACACACACGTTTCTTTGGTTTTGGTTGGTAAAGTAATACCAATCCCCGTGTAGCAAAATAAACCACAAGACCCAAGATCCAAAAGCATTAGGAAAAAGGGAAAAAAGTAAAATAAAAAGTAGGGATTTAAACAGAGAAAGAATATGCCTCGTCGTTTATTACGTTGTCTCCATACAATGACATTTAAGTTACAGCACACTTTATTACAGTAGTCCTGTTGCTGGACTTGGAGCATTGGGATGTGAGATGCGGAGGAATGTTATTATGCGTCGGCCAAAATTCATACCAACAGACACGGCCTATAAGTACATAAAAGCCAGGAAAGTAAATAAATACACGTAAAATTGAGTAACCCCGAGAAAAGGAGGGATTTCGAGAACTGAGGAAAATTCCCAATCCGTACAAACCTTCTCCTTTGCCCTCGTTCTCTCTCTCTCAGTGATACTCTTATTCTGGCAAAATTGATGTCTGGGAATTAATCTTGTGTGTGTGTAGTATGCTTGCTTCTGTGTGTATGTTACATACCTACTGCCACTACCTACATAAGTCAAGTCTAACGAGAGAGACCAAGACTAAGTTTACCAAACTGGGAGGTAATACTCAACAAGACCAAAAAGAGAAAGCACAACACATAACATCACGAAGATAAAAAGATAAATAGTGCCTATCTACCTGAGTACCAAACTGCGTACATTACATGAAATGAACTTTATTTTGTTATATGAAACATTAATGTATATTCAGTTGTATACAGTAGAATAATGTAGAGAAAAGTTAGCGAGAAGCTACAACGTTCTGTCGACTTATAGGTATTTGGTTTGTTCTACCTTTTCTGTGTAGCAGTAGCATTACATTGCATTGTTAAGTTATGTCTCTCTGTTTGATTGAACCTTAATACAAAATGTGTGCAAAAGGTTCACTGTGTATTATCTTGTTATAACCTCTATTTTTTAGAGTAGAATTATTGTTTGTTAGCAATCAAGTTATTTATGAGAGGCTATATACATACATACATTCATACTTACACACTTTTATTGTGGGTACACACAATTTTTTGGTGTAGTGATACTGTATTGCATTGTGAACGTGAACTGATTTCCTATTTGGCTGTCAGATTTTCTTAGATTTTTTTCTATCAATACAATGTTGACTTTCAAGTTTTCTCTCACTATCTCTCTTCACTGCTTTCTCTTTTTTTTTTGTGAAATTGAGCTATCTTGAAATGCACTCAATGAGTGTCTTGAATTACATTTCTTTCACAGTGCATTGGGTTTCTACAGCCTCCTGCTTTATCCATGCCATATTGATTCTGTACTGAACTGATAACGCATAGTATCATAAACGACGTTGATAGAAAAACAAGAAAAACTGGATGCACAAAAATAAATATTTTCATAAAGTTTATATTCCTCAAGAAACGGAATCTGACTTGCTAGATATGCTACCACCACCACACAAGGCAAGAAATCAATGTTTCAAGAAACCAAGCTGGAAAGTTTTTTTCCTTCAAAAGCCACATCATGTGGCCGGTGTAGCCTGTTGGAAATAATGTGCCTACGTGTAAACCTGTGTGTCGTAAATTTATTTGAGAACGGTGAGTGTGTAACGCTGCGAAAACCTAAACACAGCACATGCACATATATATTTTACTTATACATACATAAAATATTATATTATTCACGAACATATTTATACTCCGAGGAAAAGAGAAAGAAATGAGAAAAAGAAAGTAAGTCGATGAGGCTTAGAAGATTAAGAAGTGAAACCACACAATAACAGCAGCAGGAGAGCACGATGATGATAATATACACACACAGGGTGAACATTTTATATTACTTTTAGTAGAAACCAACAATCTTTACCATACCGTTTCTTAACGGATCAGAAAATATACTTGTAGATTGTATATAACATACGCTTTATATTTGTGCGTTTCCTTATATATATTTATAGCGTATACGCATATTATTATTGCCTCTTTCGCACCACCGCATTCCATAAATATTGCATACATCCTGTTCCTATATATACAATATACGTATATAAAATTGTTTCTGTCAAGTCGTATATTTTGGCAGCGGTTTGGTCTTGGTCTGATACAAACATTTTAGTTGAACGTTGCAGCTTCAAAACTTCTAAAGTAGAATTGTATAAAGTGTACATTCATTCATATGGTCTTATATTTTTATCGAAATTTTCCTCATAGATCATTCATCAAGATATCAGAATAATTCTAAGCCATTCATAGCGTAAGTCCACTTCAACATATAGTAAATAAAATACTTCAGCTGATGCAGTAGATAGGCACTCAAAGAGCCTCCCAACAACACAAAAGAATGAACAATATACAATATACGTATATAAAATTGTTTCTGTCAAGTCGTATATTTTGGCAGCGGTTTGGTCTTGGTCTGATACAAACATTTTAGTTGAACGTTGCAGCTTCAAAACTTGTAAAGTAGAATTGTATAAAGGGTACACTCATTCATATATGGTCTTATATTTTTCTCGAAATTTTCCTCATAGATCATTCATCAAGATATCAGAATAATTCTAAGCCATTCACTAACGTAAGTCCACTTGAACATATAGTAAATAAAATACTTCAGCTGATGCAGTAGATAGGCACTCAAAGAGCCTCCCAACAACACAAAAGAATGAACTCCCATGTTAAAAAAAACGGGAGAGAAACATAAGAAAGAAATTATGGAACTCAGCAAGCCGCTTATAATCAGATTTCATCTACGTACTTATAATCATATGCTACTGTACCGCTGCAGAACAATCGTTGCTTCTTCTTAGTCTTGTGTTGCAAAGAAAAAGGAAGGAAATCGGAGAGGAAAGAGTGTTATATTCTCCGAACCGTCTTAATGAGACTATCTGACCTGCACAGAAGAATGAAAGAAGGGGAAAATCATGAGACGATAAGTACATTGCAAGAAGGTTAAATGCACAGCAATACGCACGTAATGAGCACAAAAAAGCTTAAATTAAGTAGTAGTGTGTGGTAGTGGCAACCATCATATAATACTACAAAGAAAAAGAAAAGATTTTTTCCCGTCTTACAACTATTGAAGTTCATCACGTTTTTCTCCAAAAAAAACCCAGAACATATCTAATACACAGCAACCAAAGCCACGTTTATATGTACATACATAATGGTGTTTACCATTATAATATTTTTTCTGTGGACTATCAGAAATACGATATGTCCTTAAATATTTAGGCAGTTTCGACCAATTCCAGCGGAAAAGGTCCTATATATTGGCAAATCTTCTTTCTATCTAACTAAAAGTTGTCCAAAAGCTTTTGACCTTTTTCTTTGCTCTCTCTTCACAGTCACAATTTTCCCAATAAGCAACCTACATAAACGAAGCATAGGTATGTATATAATGTATTTTTCAGTTGTGTTCATGTGCCTGCCTTATGCCTTCTGTGCTTTCATCCAACATTGCTTATGGTTAGTCTCATTTCATTACGCACATCACTCCACTCGACTCAACTGTTATTCTCGGTGGTCGTCCATCTGACACTTTTGGCGAGGAGTCTTTTCTTTCCTCACTCTGTCTTTATTTCTCTCTCTCTCTCTCCTCTGCTGAGTGAGAAAGTCTCTGGCACTGCATGGAAAACATACGATTCCAAGACGATCATTATTCTCTCGCTGTGTGTGTCTAGAATTCTCAATTCTCTCCACCATTGCCGCCAGTTCACCATCAAATTTAGTAGACTAAAACTAAAACCAACATCCACACACAACCAAACATTACATGCATGCACACACACACTCCATGTACATATAATCGTTGAAGACGTTTGCTCAGTCCATTTTATGGACTTTCTAATGGTCTTCCCAACCAACTGAGTACAAAAAAATGAGCAGATGCATATATGAACAATGTACGTACGTATATATACATACATAAAATATATATTTATTCATACAAAATGCAAGCCAAATGTGCACTACGTGCGGTTTCTATCCACATGCTTTCCCCTTTCGCTTCCTTTAACACTAACAAAATTTGGGGTTGCTTATAAACTATACTACATCCCTTTTATTTAGAAAATTGTGAAGAAAAAGTTGCGTAATGTACACACTCAATATGCATGTGTGTCCTTTGGTTGACATAAGCTATCCTGAGTGTCCTTTATTTCTCTCCTTCAACGTGCCAGTTCAGTTTTGTCTTTGTGTGTAAGAGTAAAAGGAAAATCTACACACAACTTTTCCCATTCTCAGTGAATGGTTATTGATGGATAAACTTTTCTTTTGCTATTTCTTGTAGTGGTGTGGTTTGGTCTTGTAGTAGTTTTCGTAGAGAAACTCTTCTCTCTCTCTTCTCTTTCTCTTGAATTTTCTTAAGAACAAGAAGTGTACAAATGAACACATTTATTCACTCCTCACCCAAAACTAAATCAAGTTTGTGGCAGATGCATGCATTCTGACACGCATGTATGCACCAACAACATATATAAAATCAGTAAAATGTCCAGACCAACTCAAGAGAGAAACTTCAAATATACTGCTCTCCCAAGCATCATTAGTGGAACGCAACGAGATATGAAACAAAATTGTAAGATTGTAGTCGGAAATTGGGAAAACAGGAAAAGAAAATTCATCTTTTTGGTTTCCCGGAAAACACTTTCCCACTGCAACTTTTCTTATAGTTCATGTGCATTGAGTTGGAGCTTATCCATACATCCACCCATTTCCACATCAATTTCCATGTTTGACCCTGGGAAAAGGGTGGCCTTGCATTTGTAAAGTGTTTCTCATTCATGTCTCTTTCTTTCTCCCTCTCTTTCTTGATGGTTCATATATCAAATTTCGAAAGCAACCCCGTGCTTTACTTAACACAACGAACCTCCTCGTGAATCATATTAAAGGAGAGTATATATGGAGGCTTGTCTGTTGATGGCTGAGATATTACTTTTTTACTCTCATCCCAAGATAGAATAATAGGTATTGTCTGTGCATAAAGTGTTGAATGATTTGTTGAACAAGAAGACGGAAAAGGGGAAATGCAAAGAATGGATTTCTCAACTGCAGTTTGCTAGAAAAGAGAAGAGAGATTCGAGAGAGAGAGAGAGAGCATTTTACTCTTAAACTTGAGTCCAGCATTATTCACCCATTTTGAGCGGAGAAAAGCGAAGCAATAGATAATGTGAGTGAGCCTGAATAACCTTACACACACGATACGAATTTAACTGGCTAGTCAAGCATGCATGCATATTGCTTCGATGACTCTCTCTCTCTCTCCTCACTTTACCCTTGGTGCTCCTCTAAACTTTACATCTTTGAGCTGGGATTTCTCCTAAGAAATAGATTTTCTAAAGCTCAACTAAATATCTCTCGGTAGCGAAACATCGAAAGGGTGTTTCATTCCAAAGTATGTTTACAAAGAGTGAGCTGTGTGTGTGTGTGCAGGGAAGCTAACAGCAATATGAGAGAGTCTACCTCTCTCTTTCACGGAAGAAGGATAAGTATAAATGTTTCCAAAATTGCATTGAATCCCCCATGTATCACTCAAAGGTAAATCTTTTATGCGAAAATGTGAATATCCATCCCACCAAAAAAAGAGATAGAAAATGGCCTGGGATAAATATAAAACATTGAATTGAAACCGGGAGAATAATAACGCGTAATAACTAGAGAAAAGAGGAAAGTTTTTGAAAAGAAGAAAACGTATTTCTTTTTTGAACGAGGAGAAAATATGCACAGGGCCTACAGCCTACACATGCAATACATTTCATAAAGCCATACCAGAGGAGAGAGAGGAGCGGCGAAGGAATCTCTTTGTAAATATTTTGAACGCTTTTCTTCTCTCTGCGTAAATGTATGAATATAATTTTTTTTACTATATTTATATCTTCAGATACACAAAAGAGCGTGAAGCATAATATCCATTTTATGTGTTTCCTGCTGTTGCTTTCTTCTTTTTTTGTGAATATTATGTATGTATATGAATGTATAATATGCCACTTTCCAATGCATCGGATACCAATATATTTTCTGGTTCGCTCGTCCATCTTTTGTTGAAAGAGAGATGATATATTATGCAAAGAATGGAATTTTCTCAGCATCTCTTGCCCTGCCTTCAACTTGGCTTATCTCTCTTGCAACTAGTGTTATGTATCATATCAATTCTAATGCTATGCAAGTAGCTTCCTGCCTGCTGTCGGCCTTTAGGTTTTTTTTGCTAGCCCTTTTTTGCTTAGATGATGATGCTGATGCGTCTGTGGATTCCGGGTGCTTTTATTATTATTCCTTCCTTTACTCCACAAAAACATTTCCTCCTCACAGACACACACACACGAAATCTTCATCTCAAAGCGGAGCAGCAAGTGACTATAGTTATATGTTAGATACTATTTTCACACACACAAGTTTTTAACAAGAAAGTCAAGCTCGAGAAAAAGAAGAGGAGGAGGAGGAATAAGGAATAAGCGCCTCAATAAAATGCATCTGCTCTGTTGGATGCCTTAAGACTTGTCTTTTCCATTCGCTTTCGTTTATATAGAGGGGCTTTCCATATACATTGAGAAAGTTATTATGTATATTTGCTTTATGCAAACTGTATATTATCCCAGAGTTTTGTGTTTGTGCGTGCATGTAAAACTGCAATAATGGTTAAAAGACGCCATATAGATATGGAAATGGATGGATGGATTGTGCATCAAAAACGAAAGTAGTTTTGCCCGACCGCTGTTGCTTTTAAACTGCAGTAAAAAACTCTTTCGAAGAAAGTTCAGCGTTGGGATTGGGAGTGCCATTATCCCATGTTACTTTTGCATACTATAAAGCGTATAAGCATATGAATATGTATACATAAAGGGCTTCAGGTTTAACTACAGGCACATAAGGGGCTATATATACACTATAGACTTTATTGTTATGCCTCATAATAAGAAGTTAAATGCGTTATTCATCATATCATTCCATTTTTGGTCTGGCATGTTTGCATAAAACTGCTTCCAGCCGCAATTAAATACCGATTATAGAGATCATTTCACCAAGACCCGGTTTCCCTCATCTCTCCATTTTCCCATGGAAAGTGGGAGTTTGGGGAGATGAGGAAAATCTTTTGGTTTTATCGGAGGACAGAATGAGAGAAGCAAACTATAAAATTTTTGTGCCATTTTCATTCTCTCATGGTACTAAACCATTGGCTTCATATTTCCTCTCCCCCTTTTCCCAGTCTTTCCACCCATCGTCTTATTCCACAATGGATTTTGCTACTGATGATCTCAGATGATGAAAGTAACCCGACAAAAGGATGATTTTCATCCTTCCTTCAAACTTTTAAGATTATATGCTTTCACTACAACGCTACCTACCTGCTTGCTTACATATTTAGCTTGTGTCGACGGAAACGGAAAAGGTGCCGTCAATGATTCATTCATATATATATATAGCTTGGTTGGATGGCTAAAATGTCTGTTTGATGTGAAGCGTCAATATGCAAGAGTGGAGAGAACATTTCACCAACAACTTCAGAGCCGCGGAATGCCTTGTGGAATGGAATGACGATGCAGCAATCAAAAGGCACAAGGTTCATCTCATTTGACTTTACAAATATTTTATATCTTCTTGAGCAATCTTCTTTCTTCTGCATAACCATCATTATCATCATCCATATCCATGCTCAAATAATCATCTACAGCATATCGCTTTACCATACCAGACCAGGATGCAGGTTATGCTGTTTATTGGTTTCTTTGGTAGAGATATGGTAAAGCATGGTAAAGGCAAAGTGTTGATTCTATCAACTTTTACCAAGCAATTAAGAACTTGTAGTAATATCCTGAGTCGAGACCTGATGCCAGACCGAGCCTTTTAATCTGCGGTATTGATCCCTAATTACAACTTTACGGGGAGAGCTGTAAAAGACAACCGTGAAGGAAAATGGATTTATCAGGAGCTGAGTATAATACGTCTGTTGATGAGATTGAGATCGAGATCATATGCATCACACTATATACCATGGCATATGTATGATGATCATCATCATCAACAGGAACAGCAACCCCCACATCTTCTTCTCAAAATGCCATATGAAATGAGTTCGCAGTTAGTAATCTTTTGGTATTCAATATTTTATGTGACTAGTAGTCGTAAAATATTTTATTTTACAGCTGCCTCTCTTCAAACTCCCTTTCACTTCTCTTTTCTCCGCATTCATTGAACTGTGAATTTAATGGAGGACTGACGGCCTTAATAATTTTCTTCATTGTTTCCCTGTCTGCTCAACCTTTAAAAACTGACTGAGCTCCAGATCGCATGGGTTTTGGGTTAAAACTACATGCATAATAATAAGGTTTCGCTTCGCAACCATGTTCTCAATCATACTTACTTTCGTTGTGTTCATGTTGAATGAGCAATTTTCGAATTCATTGAAACTCAAAAGGCTATATACTAAGTATGAGCACGGACAAATAACAATTAAGCACCGAAAAAACATTTTCTCTCAGTCTAAAACTTTGTTATTCCAGAAAACAATGAAAAGGAAACTACAAACTATTTATGTATATAGCAATGTAGCTTTGTACTTTTTCGGCTGAAATCAACACAACATTTTTCAACCCACACACCCTTAATTTTTGGCATGATGAAACATGAAACTGATGCAAAGGAAAAGGAAATAACACACAAGTCGAATAATTATGTAGTTTTTCTCCAACAAAATTGTAGAAATCTCATGCATAGTATTAACCTAAATGACTTCTCATACATCATTTGAATTCGTAATATGCAAAAAATATATCCTATTACACATAAATTGTATAATATGTATGCGTAAAACATACAATGTATGTAAAAAAAATTATGTACGTATATACTACATTAAACGATTCGCAAGCGAGCACAAAGAAGTATATATTACTAGCATATCCTTGAAGCAGGTCAAGCCGGACTGGTATGGTGCGGTGTGGCCAAAAAGCATGGAGAAAGTAGTAAAAGTCAAGGCGATTTTTTATGTAACTACCTACCTCCATCCCAAAATGCCAGGTCACAGTCAGTGCTCAGTGAGGAATACTCACATAATAAAAATAACAGAGATTTCGCGAAAAAAAAGAACATTGCATGCTCTCATGCATGCAAGATTTCGGTCAAGGAGCCAAGCAGCAATTTTCCTGCCAACTTCACTCGCAAGTAGCTGAATCAACCTCCGCTTATAACCACCACCAACTCGCTTTCCATTTTCGCTACTTCGATTTACTTTACGCATACACAGTTCATGAAACAGTGTAACACGAAATAAGAATATGTACTTTGGCACAGGTAGGTATACAGTATTGTATATAAGAATGTATTTCTCCGTGCTATTTACTAATATTCTTTGGTGCAGTGATTGTGATTAAGTTGTAATGTATTAATAAGTGAGTAGAAAAACAAGATTTTTGAAACTTTCTCCTGTGTAATTATACTCATGCTAATATTACAATGAGTCATTTGGGCATTTATGTATACTGTCGTACTTGACCGCTTTAGGTTTCACATTTTCTGGTGAAACTTGTTTATATGTAGAATATCGGGGTAAGTTGAACCTCATCTGCATAGTCAATTCAAATTTTAGATCTTTATATTAATCTACAATGCCAATACACTTGTTTCATTTTTGTTTGCTAGTGCGTGCGGAACACAATCCAGCTGCCAACCGTCACAGTTACACTTTTACTAAACGTATAACATGGAAAGCTGTCAAGATTTTGGAGGAAATAGGAAGAGAAAAGTATAAGAGTTGAGGGAGACGACTGTATAAATAATCTTTTATGTGGATATAAAAACATATATAATGCTTTCAACTATATGTGCAATAATATGAAAATGAGCGAGAGAACGCAACCCTCGTTTTTCAGTGACAGGAACGCAACGTCCCACAAGTTGAGGAATGAGCTGAGTATAGTATGCATAGTATAGGCACACACATAAGTACATAGAAAAAATGTGAATGAAAAGAAAAGAGGCGAATTTTTTTTAACAAGAAATGCATAAATTAGTTTCGTCTAGAACGGCATATATTTGACACGACAGCATCTGACTTTATTCCACACTTGACTCCTTCCCGTCGTTTGCTTGTTCTTCGTCCCCGCCCTCCACTTTTTTATTTCTTCGATGCCACTCAAGGAAAAAATATGTGCATGCGTTTGAATCTCAAATAAGATTGGCAAAGAATGATTTAAATAACCACACAACTGTAAGGCACAGTGAACCAAACCAAGAGATCGAAAAGAAACACTTTTAACATCATGTTTCATTCCTTAAGCATTTACTCCTCTGGTTGACATTTAACAACGAAGATTCAACTCCAGCTCGGTTTTCATTTTTAGAAAGGAAATGTCTGCATGTTCGTAAAAACGAATCACATTTTTTTGAGGAAAAAAACTGTTTCTCGTTCTCTTAACAATATGCAAAAATAAAACTTACTTTCTCTATTTTCCCACTTCTATTTTGCACGCACACTTTCTGCATTTAAATTTTTCTCTATCCTTCATTTCATTACTCTCACAAAGAAATCCGTATTAGTAGGCCAAACGATTCGTGAGGAAGCTGAAGGTGCGGCAAAAGAACGGAAAAGTAAATACTTTTAGTAAAGTAAGTATATGCCCCGTCCCGTTCCCTCCATTTTCTTCTGACTACGTCTTGTCTGTACTTTATAATAGAGTAGGGTACGTACTTAGTCTCCTTTTTGAAAACAAAATGTATGCGATTTTCCTTTTCAAACATGCGAAAAGCGCAATGTTGCAAGTCAGGTCGTGATTTGATGGGCGCTACACTTGGCGCTGGAGTAGTTGCTCCCACATCATTATTTTCATTATTACTATGATTATTATTATTATTATGACAGGAGAAAGTGTTGTACTCGCAAAACGGAAAGAATGAAAAGGGAAGGGAAAAAAGACGAGCATTAGCAGTAGCGCCAGCGACTCTTTTAATAGCAATTTTGCTGGCAAGCTGTCACTTCTTTTTGACTTTTTGACTAGTAAATGCCCGTGATTATAACCTTTTGTGACTTTGTGTACTTCACCAAAAGGCATACTCCAACGTATAAACGTACTCATGGGCTGAATGGAGTACGCTAATAATGTGTACTTGTAACTGTATAACATATATAAAAGGTCTTGCATAAGCACTTTACTCTAGTTTTTACCTGCTTTCTTTTTGTCTGGCTGCATGTAAAAGACGTAAAATATGCATCAAATGTAGAGCAAGCATACATAACTAAGCGACGTCCATATTGTATATGAAGGTGTCTATAAAGTGGTGTGGCAAAAGCCTGACTTAAAATATGTACTTGGAAACATGAGCTTCCATTATGAATGCTACACATGACACGCATAATATGCATAATGGGTAGTAGGTTTGCTGATAGCCAAAGTTGTAGGCCGTCGTAATAATGATGGCTCCTTATATATCTTCTATAAGAATATGTTGCCAAATTTATACACTACTATGCAAACACGTACTTCTGTAATGAAGTGACGAATATATGAGCATATTCATAGTGCAAAAAAACGACTGCTCCTTTCATTAAGGAAAGATTGTAATGTAGATTTTTTATGTGCTGTAACATATGTATGACACATATGAATGCACATGATCATGCAACACATTCTTTAATGAGTATATATAAATTTGTCTAACATGTACATATGTTCAGTTGAGTGTACACCTAATCTACTGTGAATTGGCTGTTGCATTAAAGTATGCCTATAAGATATATCGTCCATGTTCCGGTTTCATGCATAATCATATACCCTTAACTAGTAAATCGCATGTAATGATAGATATATAACATTCCTTCTCCGCCTCCGCTCTTTTATTTTCTGCTTCACTCCTCCTTAAAAATCATTAGTGACTCCAAATGACAATGAGATAATTAATATGGAATGTGATGATGTATGATATGTATCTAATCGATTTTTATTACAAAAGTATATACCCAATTGCCATTTACTATCTGTGTGCTTTCTATCAATTTGTTTGTCTTATACGCATTTTTGTAGGCGTAAAAATTCACTCCAGTTGTTTGCAAGCTTGACTCTTGAGTTGCCAGTTGCCCCCCGTTGAACATTACAAATTATATAAGATATACGAAAACAACGACATTTGTTTTACACGCTGTTCATTTACGATGATGTCACATAATATCACGTTACATGATTTCAAAATCTGGAACCCTCGCAAATTAATAATTTATTAGGATGTCTTACTAAAAAAAGGCGAGTTTTTTTTGCTTCCGTCATCATTTCACTGCGCCTTCAATTTAATTCAGGAGACTTCCTGTGATCGTGTCAAGAATGAGCAAATATGTTTTTCTGGGGGAAAGTGTGTGATTG